>JAQZBX010028376.1:0-27848 GCA_029593785.1 Cabassous unicinctus | reverse complement strand
GATACCAGAGCCGGGGATTGAACCTGGGACCTTGCATGTGGGAAGCCAGCGCTCAACCACTGAGCTATACCAGCTCCCCACTCCTTTTTTTTTTTTTTTTTTTAAGAATACATGATATTAACTTATGGTACATTGCTATTAATTTTTTCATTGCTACTGCTTTTGCTTTAGTTGATATTTTAGCGTAATTTAAAACACGATAAAAATGGCTTTCATATGTGCCGTGGCTTTAATGAATTCCAGGGAACTTCATTCTTTGTAGCTCCAGGCTTATGACTGATCTCATATTCCCTCTAGCTAAGGAACTTAAAAAAAAATTATTTTCTGAAATCTCCCAGTTCATTTTACATTTTTTTCTTTTTTTTTTCTTTTTTTTTACTGGGAGGTTCTAGGGATCAAACCCGGGGCCCTCCATATGGGAGACGGATGCCCAACCATTTGAGCCACATCAGTCTCCCTCCCAGTTCATTTTGATAGATGACCTTTTGTTCTTCTCATTCGGGGAAGTAGCTTCAGCCAGGCTTGCTGTAGTTATTGTTGGGAAGTTCAGGGCAGATGGGACAGGTCTCCAGGTCTAGCTTTAAACCAGGTTAAATGAGCCTCACACTGTGGTACCTGAACCTAGAAAGTTGGTGCCACAATCTATCAGACAGCCCGAAGCCACTCTTGCCCAGACAACCGTGGTTTTCCTTTCTGGAAAGAAACTCTCCAAACTAACTTCTCAACGTCCAGAGAGTGATTTTGAAATCACTTTTATTTCTAGCCACCCGCTCTGAACCAAGAGGTCAGCCCAGCATCTTAGGTCAGCCCGGCATCTTAGGAAAATTGTTTAAACTTTTGTATATAGCAATGCTATTCAAGGTGTTGTCCATGGAGTGGTGCTGGTTTGCTAACTGTTTACTGGGCCACAAGATACAGAAATTGAGTAAGCACTTAGAAATGTTTACAGTGATTTGACAGAGTAATCTGTTGAACTGAATAATTAAAAAGTGGGCTTGTATATATTTTTTCCCCATTTTAACCATTTTAAGTGGATAATTCTGTGACATTAAGTACGTGGACAATACTGTGGAACTTTTGCCACTATCTATTTCCAGACTATTGTTGTCATCCAAAACCAAAACCCATACTCATTTAACAAAATCTCCTTCATTTTTGAGAAGTGTTTTCACTGGGTATAGAATTCTGGGTTGCCTTTTTTAATTCTTTTGGCACTTTAAAGATGTCGTCTGACTTGCATAGTTTCTGATGAGAAGTCTGCTGTAATTCTTAGCATTGTTGCTCTGTATATAATATCTTTTTCTGACTGCCTGCAAGCTTTTCTTTTTATCTTTGGTTTTCAGCAGTTTGAATGTGATATATCTAGGTGTGATTTTTTTTTTTTTTTTAAATGTGTGTGTAAGAGTCTTTATCCTGCTTGGTTGGTCCAAGTTGCTTTGTGATTTGTTGTCTTTCATTATTTTAAAAAAATTTGTTAGCCATTATCTCGTAAAATATTTCTTTGGTCCTATTTTTCTCTTATCTCTTTCTGGAATTCCAACTAGTATGTTAGATTGTTTGGATGCTCTTGGATGTTCTACTCTGTGTTTGTTTTTCTCTCTCTCTCCCTCTTAGTTTGGATTATTTCTCTTGACCTATCTTCAAGTTCTCATTCTACCCCCTCAGCTGTATGGTGTGTACTGAGAAGCCTGACATAGACTTTATTCATCTCTGTTAACTGTGTTTTTTATTTCTAGCATCTTCATTTGACTCCTGCTTGTAGTCTCCATCTCTGAGAGTCAATTAATCATGCATGTTGTCTATTTTTCACTAGCGCTGTTAATCACAGCTATATTAATCATAGTTACTTTAAGTTCTCTATCAGGTATTTTCAACATCTCGGTCATCTCTGAGTCTGGTTCTGTTGACTATTATGTTTCTTGACAGTGGACTTTTTCTGTTATCTTTGAATTTCCTTTCCTTTCCTCTCCTGCCTTCCCCTGTGTTTGTTTTTTAATTTTTTTTTTTCCAATCGAACGCCAGAAATCGTGTAGGATAGAAGAGACTGAAGTAAGTGATGTTTATGCCTAGAATGGACTTCCCTCTCCTGCTTCCAGGCTGTTAGAATGGGAAGTTGAGTTAGGCTAGTCAGAAGTCAAGGTGGGTTTGAGTTTGTCCTTGCTATGGTTACCTTCAGTGCACTGATGGCTTCAAATTCCTCTAATGTCACCTTGTGCTTAAGTGTTGGGTTGCCAGAAAGTTTTTCTCAGTGTTCCAGCGCATTCTTCAACTTTAGGCCTTTTACATGTTCCTTCGGATGGGTCTGTGCATGTTCCTGCCCCTCTCCCTGCAGTAGACTGCTTTGCTTGTTTCTTGGTGCTTGCTAGCCTGGGGTAGGGGGTGGGGCTGGTTCTTTGCTGTCTTGGCCCAGCCTCAGTCTTAGGCAGGCTCTGTGTCCCTGCATCTCTGGAACAGCGCCATCTCGGTGATCTGTCCTTCTTCCCATGGTAGGAGACCTCTACCACTTCTGCCCAGGATATTTTCCTGCCTGTGCCCCAGGGAAGAAGTTGTTTTTTTTCTCCCTTTCCCCAGCTGTAGTGGGTCTCACCAGTGACTTTTGTTCCTTAGGGGAAGATGACCCAGGCCCCGTGCCTTTCCCACAGCAGTGGCACTCCCCTCCCCCAAGCCTGCACCCCCAGGAAGGTTCTCCAACTTTCCACCCTGCCCTGCTCCTAATCTTTCTCATGAGCCACCTGCTGGTGGTCCAGGGAGAGGAGCCAGTTAATGGGTCCCAACTCCCCTGGTGTCTGTGACTCCTGGAAGTTCTATACTCTCATCTAGACCCCACTTGTCCTTCAGCAACAGGTTATAAATCTCTGCGGAATTCTTACCTACTTCAGTTATTTACGTCTGTCCTCTCTGTGTGGTAGGAATCTTCTTATAATGGTTGCCACTGCACATCTCTTCCCAACTCCACATTCAGTAGCTTGAAATCGGCCATGGTGGGAGTATCTACTCCAGGGAAACCAACAAATGCTACATATCAGGACTTTGAGAGCCAGTTGTTAAACTTTTACCAGAACTGCTTGGGGGGAACCCAGGAAGGTGGAGATTGGTACCTTTGGTGAGTGGCTCAATGGCCTGCAGGACAGGCTGGCTCCGCAGCGTGAGCGGCTTGCCCCAGGCGTCCCCTCTGCAGGTGACCCACCCTGGGGACGCCTGCCGCATTGGAGGTGGCACAGGTTCACACGGCCACCTTCTCTCTCCCTCCCCTTCCCTTAGAACGCAGCCAGGACAGCACGGCCGTGGCGCTTTCGGACTCCAGCTCAACGCAGGACTTCTTCAACGAGCCTGCCAGCTCCCTGGAGGCCGCCCGGAGGCCTTATGCTGAGAAAAGGCCACCCATTCCCAGTTCCCAGACAGGGCCGACCAGTAAAGACCTGCAGGGGGCCACAGACGAAAAAGGTATGAAAACTTAGCTCAGTGGCTTAGAAGTGCTGGGGCAGCCAGGCAGAGATGGAGAGCATGGGGTCTCGGGGACCAGGCCCTGCCCGGCTTTTGCCCTCGCCCCGCCTCCACCACTGCCCTGGGACTACGGGCGGGTGAGGCACTCACCTCTCTGGGGTCCACTGTCCTCTCCTGTAAGATGGAGTGACCCCAGCACCTGCTCCTGGCAGGGAGGGTAAGGATTAAACGGGGTGGCCCCGGAAGTGCCCGGTGCAGGGCCTGGCACATAGTGAGCACTCAGGGACGCTTCTTGTCATTGTTATGGCCCCACAGCCAGCGCAGGGGGGCCACGCCTGCCATGCCATTTTTCTTGATAAATGGTTATTAAAAGACTCATTGGATCCTGAATGTCAAACATGGTGAATTTTTAAAGATAATTTCCCCGTTTTCGGAGGGCAGGGGATACCTAAGCTAACCGCAGGATGTGTCCAGTCTCTTGGGGTCCCCAGGCCTCCTTGTTGGAAGCCTGCAGGTAGGCTGGGTGTCGCTGGTGCTGTGCTATGGCTGTGGCTGGCCAGCTTGCTGTGGGGCTTAGAAGCATTCCCGCTCTGGCCCCAGGCCAGGCCTTTCCAAAGGGTGCTTGCTGAGCAATAACAACAACAACCCCAGCCCCAGACCGTTGTCTGTGCCAGGCACGGGCCTCCCAGCTGCCCCAGGAAGAGGCACTGTTGCTCTTCCCCTCAGAGAGGATGAGGAGTTCACCCGAGGTTAGCCTGCACTCTTGCCTCCTCACCCAGGCTGCCTCTCGGGGTGGGGGGTGTCCAGGCGGGGTTAATGTTAACCTCCCCATCCCAGGGGCCCAAGATCAGCCCCCAAAGTCCTTGCACAGCCCCAGATGGCAAGATCAAGGTCGGGGAGCCCACATTGTGGGCCTGGCCAGGGGCCCAGAGCCCTGCATTAGGAGAGGCCTCTGCAAGCTCTCTGCTTCCTGCCAGTCTCCCCTGGGCCCGACTTGGGAGTGGGCTGAAGATGGCATCCCCTCTCGGTGGGGAAAGGCGTCCCTGTTAGGGTCAGGTAAGTGGGCATGGAGAGATTAGGCCACCACTCAACTCCACTTTCTCACCAGGTGGTCCTGTGCTTTCCAAAACCAAAGTTGACTCCACAACTCATGTAAACATGCTTTTGGAAGTTGGGAATGGGAAGAAAAGATAACCTATGCTACCAACATTGTAATACCACTATTGTTTGTTTCCAGTTGTAAAGATGAGATGACTTTTTTGTTCAGCGAAGACAAGGCCTAGAGTTTGTTGTGCTCTTTGAACCGCTGTGGGTTGCTTCTTGTCCTCACCTGCCCTATGTCCACCCTGGGGCTGGCTGGAGTGGGCAGGGGTAGGTGGGGAGACCTGAGCCAAGAGCAGCCGCCTCCCGCCTCTGGTCGGCCCAGCCTGTGCAGGGGCTTTCTGCCCACAAGCAGCACCCTGCCTGTTCCCTCCTTCCATGCAGAGTTGAAGGGGTGAGCAGATAGTGGGGCAGCTGGCCATCAGTAAAGAACGTTGGTTTAGAACCAAGGGAAGTAGATATGGCTCAAGCAGTTGAGTGCCCACTTCCCACATGGGAGGTCTCAGGTTCTGTTCCCATGCCTCCTAAAGAAAACAAATAATGAGTAGACAATGAGCAAAACAATAAGCAGACAATGAGTAATAATAAATGAGCAGGGAGCGGAAGTGGCTTAAGCAGTTGAGCGCCCACCTCCCACATGGGAGATCCTGGGTTTGGTTCCCAGTGCCTCCTAAAGAAAACAAAAAAGACAATGAGCAAAAGAACACCAAGCAGACAATGAGCAGACAACGAGCAAACAAACGAGGGAGGCAACTCGGGAACTGATGTGGCTCAGTGGTTGAGTGCTGGCCTCCCACATACAAGGTCCCAGGTTCAGTCTCTGGTCTTAGTACCTAAAAAAACAAAACAAAATAGAACCAAAGGTCACCTTGGTAGCTGGTGGGCTTGAAACAAAGCATCTCGCCTGTCCCTCCTGCTAAGCCTGGCCATCCTGGTAACCGCAGTGGGGAAGTGGGTGAACTTGCTGTTGGGAGTGGAGTTGCAGCAGGGAGCCTGTTCTCAGCCCGGGCCCAGCAGACAGCGGCGAGCAGTGCTCGTCCAGGCCCGGGCTCCCTGTGGGCAGCACCGCGGCCTCCAGGGCTCAGCTGCTGTTGGCTTTCTTGGAGGCCCGGGTGCCATGCCCAGGCCAGCGCCGAGTGCATGCCCTTGGTGCGCCCCCATGCCCCTCTCCCCGGTTGAGGGCATCAGGCACATGCCTCCCTCATGCCTTTCGTATCCAATTGCCAAGTCACAGGGAAAATGTAGCCTGGAGTCAGTGCCAGGCACTGGGTACTGCAGGGAGCTGCCCACCCGCCTTTGAGGCCAAGAGGAGGCTGAGCCGTGCTCCCTCCCACACTACCTGGTGTCCTGAGTTACCTGGCTGTGGCAGCGTGTGGTCCGGCAACCATGTGCTGTTGTGCTTTCCAGGGGCTTGCCCCGCTCCCTTAGTTTCTGCCTTTGTCCTGCTCCATTCTTTTCTGTTCTAGGAAAGATGCTTTCTGCAAGGGTAACTGTCACAGCTGCCCAAAACTCGCCTTTTGAGGGGTCAGAGCTTCAAAAACACTTAGAAAATGTGAACACAACCACAGGAAAGATGGATTTAATAGGGGAAAAAAAACTGCTCACATTTCTACCACCTAAACACAGCCTTCCTTTGTTCTGCTAATTCTCCTCTCTTCCCCAGGACGCCCACGCTTTCTCTCTAAGGATGGCCCAGTGAGGCCCAAAGCAGAGGTGTCAGCCTGTGTGGTCCCTGCAGGGGCCGGGTAGAGGCCGAGGATGCTGGTCCTGCCCCTTCCCAGTCGGGCTCCTGCCCAGAGCAGGCCTCTCCCCAGAGAGACCCAGCGACTGGCCTGTGGGTGGAAGCAACTGCCAGCCCATCCAGCCTCCTGCCCTCTGTGGGGCAGCTCCCTGCCTGGGCTCTTGTCTCAGGCCAGTGGGTTCTGAGTGAGAGGGTTCTAGAAGTCAAGAGAGGGCGACCCGAGGTCTTCCAGCCAGGGCAGATTTGGACGTGGGCCTCAGCTGTCAGGGGCTCGCCCAGACGTGCACCTGGCGGCTTCCTGTCACTGGGAGGGAACCTACCCAGCTTGCCCCAGCTGGGTTAGAATCGGATGTCTGGCTGGGACGGCATGTGGGGCCTGGTTTACATGTGCCCAACCCTTTCGTTCCACTGGGAGCTGGACGGGGGAGCCTGGGAGGCCCTTTCAGCAGGGGGAGGGGACACCATGAAGTGGACCCGCTCTCTGCAGCCACACGGGGACTCAGGGAGACCACACACCCCTGGGCCTCCTAGGGCCACCCAGTCCCATGCGCACCCAAGTTTTCAACTTACACTGGGGTCGCTATTCTCTCCACTCTCTTTGTGTGCTCAGGCAGGCATTCTTGGCTCTCTTTGGGTTAACTCGTGACCCTATTCCAACTTTCCATAGGAAGTGTGTCTTGTGTGTCTTACTTGGACCCCGGGGAAGCTGCACCTTCATCCGCTTGCCCTGTCTCCTGGTGCCTCACGCAGGGCTGGGCCTGAGCCATTGCTCAGATGGTGTTTGTAGGACCACATTTGCAGTGCGCCTTTGAACTGAACACATTGGAAGCCTGGCCCCCTCTTGAGTCAGGCGATGGCAGTCCTGTAAGAGGAGTGCCCGGCCACTGCCGTCGGGCTTGAGTGGGTACGTGAGGGAGCTGAGCAGCCCACTAAGCTTTCAGAAGAGGAGCACGTGGTGTAAGCATCAGCTGGGACTTTGTGTCACTCATTTGCTCCGTCAGGCTTCACACGGGGGCGGGGGGGCCACTGGGCGGTGGGGAGTGGGGAGGCACCCACACAACAAGCGTGGGTCGGCGCGGCTGCAGGCTCGTGCCAGCAGACAGGTGAGCCCACCAGGCGCTCTGCACACCGCAGCCGGAGCTTGCAAGGGGAGGGGACGCTGGAGCAGAGTACTGAGTGGTAAGTTAGGACCCGAGGCTGGGCGGAGAAGGAGCAGCGGAATGGGCGCTGATGTTGACAGGCTGCAAGTAGCGGGTCACGGGGGTGAGGCCGGGAGGGCGCCCAAGAGCTGGGCTTGGGCTTGCAGCTGAGGGGACACAGGCAGTGACTGCTCAGAAGAGCAGTGCGGGCAAGTTTGACGCACACCCGGTAACGGCACAGCTATGCTTGAACTTGGCCTGAAGGGAGCTTGGAGCCTGGGCTCTTCCCACTCTGTTCCTGCCCTGGTGGCCCCAGCCCTCTCCTGGCTGCTGCCATGGTAGGGAAAAGGTGTTGTGGCTGAGGGCAGCCTGGGGCTCAGCTCACAGAGCATACCGGCTTCAGAGTTGGTGGTGCCAGCCTTTTTGGTTCCTTCTGATAAGGTGGGTTGGACGCCTGTATGCCTAGGGGCCATGGGCCAGACAGCCCCCTACCCCCAGCCTGCTGCCCGGGGTCCCAGGCTGGCCCTCCCACCTCCCCCCAACCAGCCTGGCTCTCCCACCTCCCCCCAACCAGCCTGGCTCTCCCCGTGCATCTGGCCCTGTGGCCTCTGATGGAGCAGGGCCTGGTGCTCAGTGTGAGCTCACTTGGTGCTGAGATGCTGCTGCCTGAGGAGCAGGCGTGGCTGGGCAGGAGCCCTCCACACTATCCGATTCCATGCTGTAGTAGTGGCGACACTTGCCCATCGTGGGCAGCTTTCCCGGGTCCCTGCACTATCCTGGGAGGCAGGACAGCCCTGGCAGGCCAAGGTGAGGGACTGAGACTGCAAAGGGGGACCTGGAGCCCAGCTCGGCCACACACGCTGCAGCCCCCAGGCCCCTCTGCTGCTTGCCAACAGAACCTTGTGCCATCTCCCAAGTGACAGGACCATGACACCCCCCCCCCCGGCAGGCCTTGGCCAGCAGGGGCGGGGCCTGCAGGGGGCCCATTCCTCTGTTGCTGGTGGTCACTACCACCTGGGCAGGGCCTGAAACCAGGCTGACTCCTTTTTCTTCCCAACTGTAGGAAAAACGGAAGAGTCCGTGGAGAGCGTGGAAGGCCTCCGGGCAGCAGAGCCAGGCGGCCAGAAGCCTGCTGTGGACCCTCCAGTGTCTGCCTGCACGCCAGCCAAGCCCCCAGCACCTGTACCTGCCCCCTCACTGTGGGACGGGAGGAAGCGAGGGGAGGTGGCAGGGGACCCCGTGGCCTTCCCCCTGGGGCTGCCGGCCGACCCTGAGGGGCAGCGCCAGTTCCTCACGGAGCAGTGCATCGCCTCCTTCCACCTGTGCCTCAGCCGCTTCCCCCAGCACTACAAGAGCCTCTACCGGCTGGCCTTCCTCTACACCTACAGCAAGACCCACCGGGTGAGTGGGTCCCCCAGGCCCAGAGCAGAATGGAGAGGAGCTCAGCAGGCCTTAGAGTAAGGACCTGGGGAGGGGAGGGGCAGGGGAGGTGCCCTGGGCATGGGGCACAGGCGAAACAGACAGGCGTGATAACTGATTACCTCCCAAGGCCTGGGCTCCTCCCTCCACTTTCATCTGGTATCCCCGGTGGAGCCCTATAACCCCTGCTTCCTCTGCAGCCCACAGCCCTGCTTGTCCCAGGCCTCGTCCTCCTCCCCACCACCCTTCCCCGGTGGTGCCTTTATCTCCACTCTCCTGACCTTGACCACCCCCCTGGGTTGGGGATGGTGGGCAGGTATCTAGCTTCTCCCTGTGGCTGCACAGCAGCTGACGGCACATCAGGATGTTTTGCTGACCCAAGAAATGTTTACTGCAAGCCCCCTGTGAGCTGGCCTAATGTGAGTGACAGGGTGCTACCAGGGGCAGAGCGGACACCCCCAGCTCTCACAGGCCCGCAGGCCAGTGCAGCAGCCAGACAGTCCCTGGGTGGTTGCTGCCCATTGGGGCAGGGTGGGGAGCCTGGGCATGCAGCACCCCCAGCCAGGAGGGAGAGAGGACAGGAGAGGACCTGTGCTGTGGAGGGGCACCTGCTAGGCTCAGGGGATGTCCCCCTTCTCTAGCTCTTGTGGGTGGGCCCAAGCCTCGCTGGCCACTCCGGGCGCTCAAGTCTGTCTTTTGCCTTGTGGCTGCTTTTCCCTCTGTACCAGAGCAGCTCCGACATGTCTGGCATAGCAACACACCAGTAGTCCCTGGGAGGTGACACCAGGAGAGGGTGCCTCAGGGTGTGGGGCCAAGGGGACTGCTCTCAGGAGGCCTTGAGGTGAGGAAGAGGCATCCATCTCCCCCCACTCCCCCTTGCTGCCCATGCCAGAATCTTCCAGTGTTGGCCCTGCTGCTTGGGCAGGCTTCTCAAGCTGCCTCTAGGGCTCGTTAGCTGTAAATTAGGGAGGCAGCACCTGCCCTGTAGGTTTTGGTGTGAGGAAGGAGGTCTGTGTCAATGAGCAGCCTAGTTGGCCTCGCGGGCAGCCGGGCCCCTGGGTGCACATGTCTCTGATGGGGTGGAGGCCACTACTACAGATACACAGAAAGGTGCTGGGAAGCCCTGCTGGGCAGGCCTCAGCTCGCCTCCAGGCTGTCCACAGCACGAGGGGGCAGCCGCAGCAGGGATGGCCCAGCTGCTCCAGCCCTAGCAAACCCCACTTCCTGCCCCGGGGTCTGCTTTAGGACTTGTGTTTGGGCAGAGGCCGCTTCCTGCCAGAGGGCCAGCAGGGCCCTGCCACCATGTGATCTGTGGGTCGCTGTGACCTTTGACTTCAGGCAGCTTGCACTAACGTGCAAGTCCAGGACAAGGACCCAGCAGATAAGCTGTGACCTCCCACACCCTGTCATGCCGTGAGCCCGGTGCTCTGTGCCTCCATCTGCTCGTGCGGGGGACCTCCAAACACTGGCCGTCACGCAGGTTAAAGGAGAGGGCCTCTGAGGAGTGGGCATCCCGGGGGGATGTCCTGTCATGCCGTGAGCCCGGTGCTCTGTGCCTCCATCTGCTCGTGCAGGGGACCTCCAAACACTGGCCGTCACGCAGGTTAAAGGAGAGGGCCTCTGAGGAGTGGGCATCCCGGGGGGATGTGCTGCGGTCCACCTTTCACACAACTTCACAGGACCCTCGCAGGCTGCAGACAGGCCTCCTGAGCATGCCAGCCCGTCCCATCTTCCTGCGCTCCTGCTCCCTCCCTCTAGACGTGAGAGTGCTCCCCCACACCCAAATCGATGCTGTGCCCCAGCGTTTCCCACTGAGATCTTTGTCTGCAGCAGCACCCCACCAGCCAGGGCCTTGTGAAGCTTTGCTGGTGTAGTTTGCAAAACGAAAACTTGATGTTTTTCTCAGTTTATGACTCTCAGTTATGCATTTTCAGTCAGTTGGCCTCATACTTGTGCCTTTGGGGGGCAGATTGCCCCATATAGGCCAACAAGTTTTCTGGTCCTCGATTAGAAAGTGGCACCCGCCCCACCCTGACCCCAAAGAGATGCGGATTCAAACAGCTTGCGCGCGCGTTGGAGCCTCTGCCAGCAGCTGACATTTACAAAAACCACTGTTTATGGTTGGAAAACAAAATGAAACTGCCCACGGCTACCCTATAGTCCCATGAGCCACGATATTCCAGAACTGTTTCTTAGTGTGCTTCCTTCAAATGTGTTCTCTGCACGCTTTTGCAAGTTCTGTCCACTGAGTGCTTATCACATCTGGGCCCTGTTTTAGGTGCTGGGGTGCAGCGTGTGCTCGACAGAGCCCCAGTGTGTACACAGTGGGGCGGTGGGTGGGGAGAGTTCAAACCTGCCTGATAGGAGCTGACAACATGTGCTGGGGAGAAAACTAAAGCTGAGGACAGGGTGGAGGGGGGCGTATGGCACCTGGACCTAGGGAGGGGACTGGCCATGAGGATGTGGGCACACCAGCCTCCACGCCTCCCTTGAGGTAGGAAGAGGCCTGGGGCAAATGGAACCAGCTAGAAGACTCATGCAGAGGGAGCAGATGGTCAAGGAGGCGGTCAAGGGCAGGGGGCCAGACCACAGATGGGGCCGTGTTAGGTGGAGCAGGGCCAGGGAGTGTCATTCTCAGGGAGATTCAAAGCCACCGCAGAGTTGTGCAGGAGAGGAGGAGGGATGCTGTGGCCTACAGGCTTGAAAGACACCTGGGCTGCTGGGTAGAGAATGAAGAGGGCTTTGTTAGTTGGAAGCCTGGCAGAAAACGGATGGCTCCGTCCAGCTGGCTAATCTAAAGGGTGGTTAAGGAAGGGACGATTTACAGGGCAGGGCAGAGTGGGAACCAGCAAGGCGGGTGCCATACACTGGGCCAGCCGCAGCATGCCCCAGAGAGGCGAGGGCAGCCTGGAAGAGGCCCAAGGAGGACCCCAGAAAATATATACTTGGTCACCCTCACCCGGTGGCCAGTGGCCTCAGGACACATAGACATGGTCGACACTGGTGGAGGAGGCCACGGGGAGCCAGGTCGCAGCCTGTGGCAGGGCTGTTAGGGAAGAGTCTGGTTCAGGATTATTTAGACAGTAGAGCTGATTCCATGGAAGAGGTGTGGGGTGCATGGGAAAGGCAGGATTGACCCCGAGATGGACGTGTCCCGCTTTGGTTCTCATAATGTTCGAATCAGGAGATTAAGTCTGTGTGGTCCTGTATTGAGCTTTTAATGTATACGTAATTTTCACCATTCTAGAAGGCGTCCGTGGACTCGTGGTACCCAGGAGAGTGCCACGTGCCACAGGGCTCTCAGCTGCGGCAGTGGTGGCATTTGGGGCTGGATAACTCCCTGTGGGGAAGACGGTCTTGTGCACTGTAGGGTGCTCTTCCCACTAGTTGCCAGGAGCGACCCGCAGTTGTGACAACCAAAAATATCTTGGACATCAGCGCATGTCCCCCGGGTGGGAGGATCTCCCCAGTCACAGACCAGCTCTCGGGAACAATTGGGGCTCTTTCCTTTCAATCTTTTTTCTGCCCATTTTCCTTATATTTTCCTTATATACCCACGTGTACGCATGCCTCTGCCTGCTTGTTTTGCTTCCCGTGAACTTTGAAATTCTCAGAAGACACGGTTCTGAAACCACACAGCTTGCCCTCAAGTGGATGGGCTGAGCTTCTCTCACCCGTTCCTTATGTCTAGCTTATAGTCTGTTTCCAGTTTTCACGATTCAAAGGATCAAGAGTGGGTGGCTCTAAGTCAGCCCAGTTGGGTTGGGAGTATCAGGGGCCCGGAGGCCCTCACGAGCCCACAGCACTGCCCCCAGAGGGAGCCTCAGCCTCAGCCTGAGGGGTCACCAGGGTGGCTGGAAGTGGGTTTGCTGGGGTGATTGGCTGTGGGTACATGTCCCCCACCCCCATAACTGCCTGGTAGCTCTATATATGAACTCCAAGGGACCCTCAGCTCCTGCCAGTGTTGGGGGAAGTGGACTCTGCAGGACCCCAGGGAGTCCACTGGCCCAGGCCCCCTACCCCGAGTCCTGTGGAAGTTTCTGGAGTCCATGAGCCCCGTCCCGGCCTCTAGGGGAACTGAGGCTTGGTCTGGTGAAGGGCTGAGCTCAGCTGGACACCCCCAGCCATGTCCCACCCCTTCCCCAGCAGGCTGCTCTCTGGTCCTGGCAAGAGGCCGGTGCTTTTCCGGGATATCTGCCTGACTGTCACTGGCCCTGTCTGCGGTGGGGAGCCTGGGCCACACTCTGGTCACCACCTGGCCCCCTTGCTGTTATGTGACTAGGGGATTAGTCAGGGAGACAGCCTGCAGGGGCCAGGCCCCGGGGGTGGGCACAGCCAGGAAGTGGCACCAGCGCCTCTCCCCACCGTGTGTAGTGCCTGGGGTTTCCTGCCATCAGTGCCCACACCGTGTAGAGCCTTTGGGAGGCTACGGTTAGGGACACCCCTGAGGGGCTGCTTACGGCCCTGCCACCACACACGAGCCTTTGCTTCCTGTGTGAAGGGCAAGGCCGTTCCTGCCCTGGCCTCTGTAGGAGTGGTGACGGTCTGGCTGGTGGGTGTGGTGACGATGTGCTTGGGAGCAGGGGCGGCGGGGGCTCATGGGTAGAGCATGGGGTTGAGCAGGGCCTCAAGTGTGTGGATGGTTTTAGCTCCTGGCACCTGCCAGCCCCTCTTCCCAGGAGGCCCCACACTGGCCCCACTCATGGCCCTCTGCTCTCATGCCCTCCCTTACAGCCTCTTCTTGCTTTCGGCCCCAGCCCCTTTCTTCTGGGCTCCTGAGGAGCTGCATGCCTGCCTCACTGGGCTCAGACCTTACCGCAGGCGTCCCTGGCACAGGCCTCAGCTGCCCCACAAGCCGCCGACTTCTCCTCGTTGTCCTCTTGGGCCCAGCCCAAAGAGGGTCCCAGGGAGGGTTGGCTGAAGGAAGGAAGGAAAGGAGTTTCGGGCAGATGTGTAAGGAATGTAAGAAAGCCTAGGCAATATTTTTCAAATGGAAGGAAAAGAGAACACAGCCAGGTGCATTTCTCTGTCTCCAGGGACAGTGTCCTTGTGCCTCCATTCACAGGGATGGGGACGAGGCTATGACTCACATGACTTAGTCTTAGGAGAGGCCTGGTGCTGCCGGGTGACCAGCACACTGCAGAGGCAGCTCACGTTGGCCTGGCAGAGGCCCCGACCCTGTGCACAACGCACCATAGAGGAGCAGAGGTGGCACGTTCCCCCGAGTTCAGGGCAGGGCTGGCCTGTGGGCAAGGTGTGGGAGGCCCCCAGCAGGCCCTGGGCCGAGGGCTGCAGGGGCAGGTTGGGGGCCAGGTGTTCTCCCCCCAGGGAGAGCAGGCTGGGAGCTGGGCACATCTGTAGACCACTGCTACCCCACATGCCATTTCTGGAGCTCCCCAACTGACCCTGTGAGTGGCCTGGAGGACTGAGCCCTGCCTCCCCTGTCTCCCCCTCGGGGGACTGAGACCCAGAGAGGGACTGTGACTGCATGGCCCAGGTATGCGTTCATTTATTCCTCAACAAAAATGTAACGGGTACTTGCTCTGCATCCTCGCAGGGAGCAGAGTCAAACCTAGGGCTTCTGAATTTGGGGAAAGAGTCAAGGGCAGTTTTAAAAATGAGAGCTTGCACCCCGTCCCCCCAGCACACGAGCTTCCAAGCAGGCCCTGCTCTTCCCTCCATGCTTCCCAGTAGAATCCCAAACACGATCCCGGCCCAGGGGTGGCAGCTCTGCCACGGCTCCTTCTCTGCAGCGACTCGGCGATGCCCTGTCCATGGAGAGCTGGCAGGCAGTTGGAGTGGGGGGTCAGGCCACTGAACCTTGGAGCTGGCCCTCACTCTGAGGGGGGCTGTGGCCTGGCTCAGGGTGAAGGGTCTCTCTGCCTTTTGCCCGGAGCAGGGACAGCACAGGCATCCAGGTGACGGAGGACGTCAGGGTGTCCACGCAGTTCTGGGGATTATTTTCTCAGTCTCTCATCAGGACCCATCTGTCCCCTGTGAGAACCTTTAGGGCTTTCTGCCCCTGGGGCGCCTGCCTTGCTCTGGGCCCCCTGCCATGCAGCCTGCCCCGGCTCCCCACTGGCCTCGCGTGCAGTACACCTGGCCCACTGAGTCCCTGGGTCACCTCCCCCCCAAGGCCTCCCTGACTTCTCTGGTTGGGTCAGAGGTGCCTCCTTTGCCCTGTGCTCGCCTGTCATGTTGGAAGCACAAGTGCTTGTCTCCTGCCCTATGCCCTGCCTGGGTCCACCCAGGGCCGGTTAGACCAAGGGAGGTCTGAGACCTCCCTCAGGACAGACCTTGAACCCCATGACACTGAGACTGAGGGTCAGTGGCTGGGCACTGTCCGGATCCTGCCTGCCCGAGCCTGAGGCTTCCCCTCCTCCTCGGACTCCCTGAGGCCAGAGCCGTGTCAAGCTATCTTGAGCTAATCTGGATTGGATTTTACTCCTTGTCATCAGGCACGCTCATCAGCCCCATCTCCCCACTCTGCTCAGCTTCTCCGCAGCTGTCCCTCTGACCCTGGGACCTAGCAGTGTACCTGCTGGGAGCCCAGACAGTGTCAGGCCAGGACTTGTGACCAGCCTTAAGAGCCTTCTTAGCGAACTGCCCTCCGGAAGCGGAACCAGGGGGTCCCTGAAGCCTGGGTTGCTGGGCATTGCTAGGGGCATTTGGATGTGAGCTTCAAGTTGTTCCTATCTGGTGTATTAAGAGCTAGAAGTTGATGGCAGGGACTTTCCTTCCTGAGTGGGGACATGTCTCGCTGCCCATGTAGCTCCCTCCTCTTCTTACTTTTGTCCCCCAGGTAGGGGCAGGGGGGAGGCACCTCGATAAGCCCATCCATTCCCCTGAAAGGCTTCAGTCCTCAGTCCCTGAAGCCCTGGCAGGAAATATCTCTGCTGGCTGAGGCTGCGCCCCCACACCAAGCACTAGTGTCCCATGCCTGGGTGCCCCTTTCTCCTTGTGACTTGGGCTCCACTTATTGGGTCAAGGGCAGAGTCTCATCTCATCCCAGCCCATCTGCGCAGCGGGCCATACTCTGCCTTTGCCTCGGGTGTGGTGGGCTGTGTCAGCGTGGCCCTGGTTGCCCCCTCGGCTCTCTGGCCCCTGGCCTCGTGTTGCGCCTGCCTGGCATAGGGCGGCCTCGACTCTATGGGGCCTGGGCTTTCAGCCACTCTCAGAGCCTGGCCATATCCCTGTAGGACTTACCCTGGGAGCCCCTGCCAGGAGCTTCCCAGAAGGTGGCATGCTCCCTCCCTTGGGCTCCACAGAGGTGCAGCTTTTCCTGCTGTGTCACCCAGGCGATGCTTCCTTGAAGCCCACCTGCCCCCATCCTGAAGGGACCCTCATTCCTGTGCCCCACCCCCCAGGTCAGATGCCAGAAGGCCAGTAGCCACCTCGCCTCACCCCCATCCAGCTGTAGAGGCCTGTGTGGTGCTGGGAGCGGAATGTCCGTCCGTCCCCACCGCAGCCTCTGAGCTTGTCCTTCTGGGCAGATGCAGGGGCAGAGGCTCAGGCAGGCCAGTGTGGGGCCCCCAGTCAGCTAGGCAGAGCTGGGATTGGTTTGCCTAAAATCACAATGAAAGAAATGTTCTAGTAAGTTCTGCCTGGGCAGAATTGGACAGAACAGACAGCCAGGGGGATGGGCTGCAGAGTGGGCAGCAAGAAGGCATGTGGGGCAGCTGGGATGCAGGTTGATAAAGGCAAGAAAGGGAGGGAAGACTGTCTGACATGGGAAGGTGGGGGCTATGGAAGAGGAGGAAGGTCTGGTGTCTGCAGACCTGGGTTCCGGCCCCAGCTCAGATGCTTTGGGAGTTGGCGAGGGCCTGGGGCCCCATCATTGCCCATCCTGGGCACGGATCCCACAGCAGGTGACCACAGCCTGGCGCTTGGAGCGGCAGGATCAGCGCCTGCAGGAGAGGCTGCTAAAGGCTGCTTGGCGGACGCGGGAGAAGCCTGCCTCCCCTTCCCCCGTGGGCGCCGTGGGCGAGCCCACACACTCACTCCCAACCTACTTCTCGTTTCCCCAGAACCTCCAGTGGGCCCGCGACGTGTTGCTAGGCAGCGGTATCCCGTGGCAACAGCTGCAGCACATGCCGGCACAGGGGCTCTTCTGCGAGAGGAATAAGACCAATTTCTTCAATGTGAGTACTTTGCTGTGTTGATTTCCGAGGCTGCTTGCGCCTCTGCGTTTCACCGAAGGTGTGCGATCAGCCCCCCGGGCAGGCGTCGCCAGGGCCACGGGTGTGTGATATCCTGAGGGCAGGCGGAGGGTGCAGACCCAGGCAAGGGGTGATGCTCACTGGGAGACTTGGGGCAGGTCACTGACCCTCTAAGTGGAGAGGCGTGGACAGGTGCACCATGTTCCCCAGAGTCCCAGGTGTTCTGGGGCTACCGCCCACAGTGGCGAGGGACCCCTGGCCCAAGGCCTTGTTCCCCTGAGCATTTCCTCATATCCCCATGTGGTCTCGGGCATCTGGTAGAATCTGATGGAAGCCGGCTCTGCTGCTGAAAAACACAAAGTTTAGCAAGCCCGGGCTTCCAGGGCCCTCCCAGCCCTGACACTTGGGAGGTCACTCCTGCAAGTGGTACTCCCCAAGGAAACCTCCTCAGGGCACTGCCTGTCACTGAGGCCTGTCTGCCATCCACCTGTGCCTGGCCCCCTCATCCCCTCCGCCCCATTCAAAGGCAGCTGGTCTCACCCTTCCACCCCGCACCCAGCACAGCCAGCTCCCAGACAGTGGCTTTGGCAAGCCCACAGCCTCTGAACTTCACTTTCTTCTGGGTTTTCCCTAATTCACACATAGAGACACCAAAGGGCGGGTCGCACCCCATTTTATGAAACACCTCCAGCACAGGGCTGAGGATTTCCCGTCCGGAGGGGTGTGTCAGGGGCTGGTGCTTGCAGCACTCGTCGGAGGAAGTGTGGGGCCCCGCCGAGAGCCCCACGGGGGTAGGAGGGTTCTGTGTTTCCTGCCTCTGCTTCTCTCTATAGCATTTCAGAGACAGAGTAGTAGATGCAGTGGTGACAAAGGCACTCTGTGCCAGGGGCTGCAGTGAGAGGGAAGCCTCTCCCCACCCACAAGCCCAGTTCCGGCCCTCTGGCCCTTGTTCACGGGTGTCCTATCCTTCCAGGGACGTCTGCCCATCTGCAAGCCAGCACGCGTGCGTGTGCACAGATGACAGGATGCCACATGTGTTTCTGCCCCTCATTTGTTTCACTGAACAGCTTGTCTTGGAGAGTGGTTTAGATCTTCCTCGTTGTTTCAAAATAGCTGCTTAGTACTCCAGTGTACGATGTCCCATCGCTTACCTACCCGTCCCCTTTTGACGGACATTCAGGTTGTTTCCAGGCTCTTGTTACTTCAACAATGCTTTACATATGGAATGAATTCCTAGAATAGAATTCCTGGGTCAAAGGGTCTGTGGTGCCTTTAAAGGTTTAGTAGATACCACCCTCTAAAGAGGTGGCCCCAGCTTATACTCCTGAGAATCGCTTTTTTTTTCATACCACATCAAAACTATGAATTATTGAGCTTTTCTATGTTTGCTTTTCAGTGGATGGCAGTGGTAACAGGTGTCATTTGTAATGAGTGAGATTGAACCTGATATCTTGTCAGCAATTTTGATTTCTTCTCCTGTGCAATTTCTACATTGACTTTTCTATTGGTCCTTTTCTTGTTGATTTGTAAGAACTGTTTATATAGGAATGAAATGAGTCCTCAATTGGTGTATCACAAATCTCTCTTTCTGCAGTTGCTAGACCAAAGTTAGAGCCAGGCAAGTTGCTTAATTTTCCCGAGTTTCTGTGTAACTCACTTATAAAAATGGGTTTCTATTACTTGCCTCGAAGAGTAATTGTAGGGACCAAGTTAGATGATGGGGTAATAAAGTTCCTAACACAGGACTGGGTACACAGTAGGTACTCCAGAAAAATTTCCCTCCCTTTCTCCGTCTCCCTACTGTTGGTGCTTTGACCTTAAAAACTGCAGTGATATTGGAAGTAGAAACCCAGCCTCCACTCCTTCCTTGCAGATGAGACCTCCTAATTATGAAATTAAGGTGGTCACCACCTCACGGGCCTACTCTACCTGGCTCTGGAGCACAGAGTGCCTGGTCTGGGCCGGGCCTTCTGGGTGGTTTTGACTCCTCCATGCTTGCCAAGAATGCGCTGTTTTAGCCCTCTCGGAACCCCTTCAGCCAGAGTCTTGGCCTTCTCCACTTTCTCAACTCTTCTTTTCATGGGTGGGCTGGGGCTCCTCAAGCTCCCACAGTAATCTCTGGGCAAAGACCAGACAGACACTCACACCCCCTTTATGAAGTGCCTCAGGGACAGGGACTCCCAGCCAGTTGGGGGCAGGATGGCCCCTGCCAGGCCCACCACATGCTGCCCTCGCCATTGCCTCTGCCGGTGCTCCAGGCCGTGTGCTCAGCACTTCGGCGTGTTCAGCAGCGTTCACCGCATGCAAGGAAACATCACTAACTCCTTTCCAGAATAGTCCTGAGGGGCAGCCCCTACTCTACTGGGCCTCAGTCGGCCAGGGGGGCTGTAGGCTCAAGAAGCAGGCTAGCGTTTCTCTCCTGCCAGTGAGTGCCGGTGGGGGTGGGGAGGGTGCAGTCACAGGCCCCACCTTGGCTCTTGCCTCTGCTCACCAGCTGGCTGGCCAGGTAGCCCTGCACAGCCTCAGGGACCAGGCCGGAGGAGCCTGCCCCCTGTTTCCTCATGACTGTTTCTGAAGAGCATGTGAGCCCCGTAGGAATATATTGTCACTGCAGATAGTGCAGCCACATAGCAGAGCCCAGACCCTCACCTGTTCCCCAGCCACGTATCTCCTTTCCAGAGACCTTCCTGTGAGCAATCAGGTGGTCTCTTTTTCCAGGCATGTGTGCAAAAGATATGTCGAGCAGCTTTCGAAGATGCACACGTGCATGTGTGTGTGTCAAAGGGTGTGTGCGAAAAGCTTGCTTTTTTTACTGAGAGTAAGTCTTGGAGAAGTTTCTGTGTGAGAGCACAGCTGTGTCTCGCTCACGGCTGCCTAGTATTCAGTAGCCGGGGATCCGTGGTCACCTGGTAGGTATGTCTGTGGGTCCCAGGTGTGTGTTCTCGCAGACAGGCCTGTTGCGGCCTCTGGGGCACGCGTCCCCATGCCGTTGCCTGGCACAAAGGAGATGACCGCTGTATTAGTCAGCTAAAGGGGTGCTGATGCAAAGTGCCAGAACTCTGTTGGCTTTTATAAAGAGTATTTATTTGGGGTAGAAGCTTACAGTCACAAGGCCCTAAAGAATCCAACTCAAGGTACCATAAGAGGTACTTCCTCACCCAAGGTCTGTTGCCACATGTTGAAACAAGATGGCAGGCGATGTCTGCCTGGCCTCTCAGGCCTTAGCTGCTCAGCTGCTCTGTTCTCTTTCGCTGCAAACTATCAGGCGAATGGCTCATCTCTCCCCGGGGCTCTAGCATCAACACTAAGTTCGCTCCTCTCCCATGTCTTTTTTTGTGCTCTCCTGCATATGCTTCTGGGTGTCTCCTTGACTGAGTGTCCATTTATATAGCCCACCAAGGGGGTGGGGACTCCACTCTGCACGTCCAAATGATGTGGTTGAATCAAAGACCTAATCTTAACATAATTCATAAAACCTTTGAATTTAATACAGTCACAGGCATCATGCCCAGAGGAACAGACCAGTTCACAAACATAAATTTCGAATTCATAAATAATATCAAACTGCCACAACCGCCGAGATGGATTTGTTCCATTCAGCCCTGGGGATGGAGGCCTTGCCCTGGGGCTCTGAGCCCAGCAGTCAGTCACTGACTACAGGGCATGTGGGGGGCCAGGGGACAGTGAGTGTGAACCCATGGGCTCTGATGTCAGCTTTCCTAGCAGAAACACAGTTAGCTATTTGCCCAGGTGCTGCCCAGGCGTGGTGTGGGGTAGGGCTCGGCCGGTGTGTGCCGGACGAGGGAAGGAACAGATGACAGGCTTGGATGCCGTGCTTTTCCAGCGCCGACCTTCACACACACAGGCTGAGCTTGCAGCCTGGAGAGGGTTGAGCTCCCCGCCCACCCCCTTTCCTGCCTCCCTACCTCTGCTGTGGAAAATCCCTGCTCATGGGGGTGTCTGCTGAACGTGGCTCAGGGCTCCAGGGCAGGCCAGAGCCCCAGCTCTAGGCACCCCAGCCCCTACTTCTCTCCCACCAGGCAGCAGTCTGCCCATTGCACTGTGGGCGGTCCCTTCTGCTGGCCCTGGTGACGGTCCTGCGCCTCCTGCGGTGGGCCTACTCCTCCTTTCCCAGCAGCCTGGCCAGCCTGGGTTCCAGGCCCAGCCCTGCCCCATCCAGCCAGGGAACCTCTCTGAGCCCAGCCCCACCCCTGTGTCAGGGTGTGATGAGGATGTGGGGAAAGCCCACTCCAGCTGAGAATCGCAGAGCTTCTTGGAGACATCAGCTGCGATCCCCTCCGCCCTGTGTGGCCATGGCCCTGGCCGTGTCCTGCTGGCGGCTGGCGAGAAGTCCCTAGCGGACAGTGGGAAGAGGTGGATTTGGGCCGCAGCCGTGTGTCCCCACAGCCCATGCCCACTACCTTTTTTCCTTCTGGTGCCTGCCTGCTCTCCTGGAGCCTCCTTGCATGGGGACCAGGGACGGCCCACCCAGTCTCTCTGCTGTGCGTCAGGGGCCTGGGGCTTCGCGGCCCACCATCAGGTCATCCCCAGGCTCACCTGGGAGCACTCCCCCAGGCCTTCCCCGTGTGCCTGGCAGGAGGCTCCAGGGCCCAGGCTCTGCATCAGGCCTGGGCCACCCAGCTTGGCTCTCGCTGACAGGAGGATGTGTGGGTCCTTGAACCTTCCTAAGCGTTCCTGAACCTCCCTGAGTGGCCCCATACCTCCCTGAGCATCTCATTCTTGGCCTGTAGAAGGGGCTTGGTGTGAGGAGCCCAAAAGGAGTAGATGTGAGGCAGGGTCTACAGGGGTGGTCCAGGGGGACCCATCTCAGCCAGGGCCACTGGGGATTCTGGGAGGACATGTGTCTCCTTCCAGGCAGGGGTCAGTGGCCAGGGACCCCGACCTCAATGGGGTGACAGCACTAGGTGGGAGAGACAGGCCAAAGGAGGCAAGGGCGCTTTCAGCATGGGCCTGGGCACAGGAGGTAGGAGGGGCCAGACCACAGAGGCCTTGAAGGCCACAGAGGGGTCTGGGCTTGTTCTGTAGCAGGGGGCTGCTGGGAGCAGGGCCCAGGGCCATACTCAAGGACAACTCCTCAGGCTGGCTATGCAGAGCTGGGGCCCAGGAAGGACAGGCCTGGGTGGGAGTTGACAAGGCTGGAGTTGGGTGGCAGGCGAGAACCACTCCTGAGGCCATGCCTGGCCCCCGGGTCTGCTGGGAGACAGGAACCAGGCAGGAGCCAAGCTGGGTGATGGGGTCTCCCTGTGCGAGCATGGGCACCTGGGCAGGCAGGTGGCATTCTCAGAGTGGTGGGTTGGTGGGAGGGCACCTGGAGCCGGGCTGTTTCATCCAGAGGGAGCTGCTTTGCTATCTGGTCGTTGATGCCGACATGTTCCCATAGTAACCACACCAGAGATGGCTCTTCCACCTTCCCCAAAATGCTTGCTTATTTTAGCAGGCAGGGTTTTTACTCACTTCAACCCAGTTTCCAGCCACTGTGAAAGAAGCCGCAGCAGCCCAGGGCCTGGCTGGCCCTGTTCCTGCTTCCTTGGCCTTGCAGGGCTGGCAATGCTGTGGCTTCCAAGTCTGAGGACGCAGAGGGACTTGCTGTCTGGCTGCAGCGCCCTGCGTGTGGCACATCCCCCCCCCCCATCCTGGCCCACGAGGGTGTCTGTCCGTGGTACCTGGGACAGGTCACGGGGGCAGGGATCACTGGGAAGAGCTCAGCCCATGGGGGCACAGGCTCAGTGCACAGCTGCTCCATGCAAGGCCCGGAGATTACCATGGGCCCCAGGGGCCTTTGAGTGTGGTGCCTGGTACTGGAAGGACATGCCTGGAGCTGGACCGGCATCAACCCCAACTCACACCTGACCAGGTCCTCCCTGGCTTCCTGACCCGCCCCTGCTGGTGCAGCACAGCCTGGGAGGCAGACGTGGCCATCCCCACCCACCCACATTTCCAACTGCCCTCCCCGGTGCACAGGTGCATATTACACGAGCAGCCCCCAGGGCCTGCTTGGTACCTGTCTACCCCTCCCGCTTTTGTTGGGAGTCCTCTGGAAGCACAGCCCTGCCAGGCCCTGGGGTCTGTGCCCTAAGAGGTAAACTTCCCCCACCAGGCTGGCTCTCTGACTTGTCCCTTCTTCCACCCCGTCCCTCCAGCTCTCAGAGGCCTCAGGTCACATCGCCTTGGGGCTGAGTCACTGATAGCCGCCCCCAGACAGGGCCTTCTCAGGCAGACCCGAGCTAGGATGCAGAACGGGGAAGGGGTGGGGCTCCACCCCATTAATTATACCCCCAGCCCAGCAGCAGCAGCAGAGGCAGATCTGGGCTGCCTCCCAGCATGTAAACAAGCCCCCAGAGCATCAGCCTGGGGTGCTCTTGGCAGGCCCAGCGAGGGTATCTGCACGGGCACCCGTATGGCTTCTCCCTCTCTGAGCAGTGCCTGGGGCGAGAGGAGCCCAATGGTAGCAGACCCGTCCTTTCCAGAAGCAGCCCCCAGCCCCTTCTTTCCCCCAGGGGTGGGCCAGCCAGCCCCACTTGAAGGAACATGTCGCCATGCCCCAGCCAGCAAGTCATAAACCGTCTCTGGTCCTCAGGCCGACCTGCAGGTGGATTCCTAGTCCCAGTGTCACAGAGGCCCCGAAAGGCCAAGGGGCCTGGCTAAGGATTTGGACCTTGCTCTGCCCAGGGCTGAGACCCTATGTGGTGGCAGGAAGGAGGGGAGGAAGCCCAGGTCCCACTGGAGGGGGTGGGGGCATCCAGTGCTGATCTACATGACAAGGTTGGGGCTCCAGGTTGACTGAACCCAGGGTCAGTAGCTGGGCTGGGATGTGCAGCTGGCCAGCTCAGGCACACGGCCTGTGGGCCCTGGCCTCCAGAGGTCCTGTTTGGGTGTACCCCCAAGTGGCTGGCTGACCAGGGTGGGCACCTCTCTGTGGGAGCCACTCACCGAGGCCCACCTAGGGGTTGGGGCTCTTGAGGCTGAGCACGGTGATGGTGGGTGCTTCCACTTCCAATAGGGCTGGGTGTCTGCCCCGACCTGGCCTCAGAGGGAGCCGGCAGGGTGGAGCTGCCACAGTAAGGACCACTCACTGGGTGTTTATTGGGGGAACTTCCCGTGGCCCCGTCGCATGTCTGTGGCACTTAGTGACTCTCAGACAGAGAAGTCCACCCCAACAGGCACTGCAGGCTGGGAAAACCAAGGGCCCTTTCCCCTGTCCTGCTCATCCTGCTAATAGGAGGCTGCCCCACCCTGCTTGCAGCCCCTGTCCACAGACCATTCCCTGTTGGCTCAGTCACCCTAGATGCCAGAAGGGCATTTGTTGGCTGTGCTTCCACAGCAGCAGCTCCTGCAGTCTTGACACAGTGGGCCAGGGCCTGGAGGATGGTGGTGGGGGGTGCTAGCATGACCCTTCGAACAAGGGGCAGACATCCAGGGAATGGCCCGAGATCCCACAGCTAGTAAGCAGCCAGGCTGGGGCCCGCTGGGGGGCTGCCCTGCTGCATGGCCTGCGCTGAGCTGCTGATATTCGGAATTTGGATGCAACCTCCAGGCTTCCTCTGCTGCAGGCGTGCAGGGCAGGGGGTTGGGGGAAAGGGGGTGCAGGGCCAGGTGGGCTAGGCAGCATCAGCTCATGAGATGTGAGAAGGGAAAGGTGAGTTACTTATGGACCAGGCCACTAGGGTGGCCCTGATTAGTAGAAACCACGAGCATGCCCTCCACGTTCCGATCTCCCGTCTCAGAGCCCTGCCTGGCATGCTGCTGCCTCTCCTGCCCACAGGCCTTCGGCCTCCCTCAGTACCTTCCTCTGGCCTTTCAAACTGGCCTGTAGGGCCATTTCTGCAGTAAGGGTTCCCTCTGCGGTATCCCTGCCCGGCCCACCTTTTCCCAAGGCCCACCTTTCCCCACCTGCATTGCTTCCTCCCAGCCCTGCCCAAGGCCAGTCTGCTCTGGCAAGTGTAAGGGCCTCGTCTGAGCCTGCTGTGGAGTCACTTTTGCACATACGCTTTCTGGGACCTCCTGATGCCAGACTCTGGGTGCCCAGGCCTAGAAAAGCTTCCTGGAGCACAGACCCCACACCCGAAAGTGAGGGTACAGGGTGAGGACAGCAGAGGAGATGACACTGAGAGCTGTGCAGGCAGGCAAGACAGAGCAGGGCAGCCTCCCAGAGGGGCCAGCTTGAGCAATGGCCTGGAGGCCCGGTAGGGGCACCCTGTCCGCAGCCAGGGCATGTAGGGGCTGGGGTAGAGGAGGGCACAAGAGATGTTACACTGGCCACGGTGGATGGTGGAAGGGCCCAAGTGGGGGCAGGCCCAGGAGCGGCGGCTGCAGTCATTGGCTTTGCAGCTTGCCCACTTCTCAGGGCCCCAGAACATGGTGCTCAGTGCTTCTCCACAGAGCATCTTGTTGAAGCCTCATAACCCATGGGGTACAAAGACTGCCTTTATCCTGGTCTTACAGATGAGGAAACTGAGGCCCGGCCACATAGCAGTGGCTGAGCTGGGACCAGGTGTTCTGCACCCATTTGGTGTCAGCAGGGATGGTGGCCAGTAGGTAGGTTCCAGAGGGAGTCAGGAGGAGGGGCTGATGGGATGAGGGAGATGGGGTGAGGGACCTCTGGCTCCATGATGAACTAAGGATGGAAAATAAAGGAGGGGTGGGCCTAGGGCCAAGGAGCTGGGCCCTGCCACCCCAGCTCCACTCAGGCACCAGGTCTGCTACCTGGCCCCCAGGGGACACCACCCCAGAGCACCAGGTCGAGCTTGAGTCCTCTGGGGATGCCGGCTGAGGCTGCATGGGGTGGGTGAAAGGGGCACAGCCAACTGTTGTACCATTTGCCCGAGGACAGCTCCAAGCACTGATGGAAGAAATTCTCTGGGATTGGTGGCGGCTTTTCCTATTGCACTCTGAGCCCCCGTGATTCTGCATCACCCCTGACCATGGAGACCTGCGGTGAGGAGAGGGGCCTGGCTCTGCTCCTGGCCCTGCCCCTCGCTGGCTGCCACTCTGTGGGTCCCGAGCCTACTCAGAGGTGCAGAGGCACCACGCTGACGTCAGGCATTTGCCGATTCAGTTTGTTTGAAAGGAAACCCAGTCACATCCGAGTGAAAACCAGAGGACAGAAAAAGAGGGAAAACGCTTAAACTGAGGAAACGTGAATTACTTGGCCAGAGTGGGAATTGCTGCAATACACTATTTTTAGCCTAGCTGAGATGATATATGAGCCAGTTCTACGAGTGGAGTAAACAAAAGAAACACTTCAAGTTTTCCAAAGGGGAAAGGTCCAGTTTTCAAGAGCCTCAGAGGGTTAGCAAAGTCGTGAAGCTCTGTAACGTAGGCCAAGCTCTTCTCCGTTCCCGTGTCTGGGGGCGCTGCAAGCTTGGTCACCTTTCTCAGCTCGCCAGCTTGCTCTGTTCCCAGGTTCAGCCTGGATCAGGGGCTGGCCGGGCAGGTCTTTGCCGCATACCTCTGCCTCCCTGTCTGGGGAAGGGCGCTAGCTCAGAAGGTGGCAGGGGGCAAGGGCCAGCTCCCGTCTGGGAAGCCCTGTGGTACCCCCTGCCAAGGGGCAGCGGGGACAAGGTGAGATCAGGTGCCACGGGATGCCCAGGCCTCCTCGTCCTGGCAGGACCACAGCCCTGAGAACCCGAAGAAATAAACACAGAAAGGCTTTAGGTGGCCATTCCCCGGTGTAAATTGTTGCCTGGCCATCCAGAGACAGTCTTCATCTCCAGCCACAGATTCAAAACCGTAGCCACGCTGCTTTTAGGCAGAGGGAAGCAATCCGCTTGAGCCTTTAGCACCCACCATCCCCCAGATGCCGTGGTGTCCTGCAGGTGGGGTGTTGACACCCTGCACCCGGGCAGCAGCGGTGACTTGCCTGGGGTCACACGGCTGGTAGTGGCCAAGCCAGACTGGAACCCAGGACAGGGCCCCGCTCCCAGGAGTTCAGCCTCCACGCCAGGGTTTGGGCCCAGCTCCCCGGAGTGCAGCAGCTATTTTTTCCCCAGCAAGACTGCAGTGTTTGTGTAGACATCAAGAACTGACCTCAGCCCCGCAGCGTACCCTCCTCCCCCACCCGCTCTGGCTGTTGAGTCAAGAGCTCCTTGTTTAACATTCCTGAAGAGAAGAACGTTTTCCAGCTTGGGCTTCTTTTCCCACTGCAAGTTGTTTTTCTGAGACTCGCTCTTGTAATATGCGTTCCTGCCACGTCTTCCTGAGGCACCGTGTGATGGTCCCCGCTGGGCCAGAGGAGGCGCTCTGAGCTTGGTCCCCCAAGAATGTACTCCAAGCCCAGACGTGCTGTCCAGAGGGGGCACTCTCCAGAGGGGCTGGACACTTCAGCCCAAGCAGACTGCAGGGGCGAGGGCAGAGAGAAGGTCAGGGTGCCGAGGGAGTGGGGGCAGAGGCGACAGAGGCAGGCCCACTGGCTGGGAACTTGCCCTTTGGAAAGGAAGGGACTTGGCCTTGCCCTGCCTCCATCGGGTTCTCTTGGCCTCCAGAGACAAATGCCCTTCCGGTACCTGGGGCCAATTGCAGCGTTGGCAGGGCTCAGAGAGGTGGGAGAGCATGTCAGTGAGGGGGCACTGCTGAGGGCAGAGAGGGTCCAGGGCCGTGTCTGCTGGGCTCAGTCGCTCAGCGACTGCTCCTTCCACCCTGTGGGCCCCCTCCTCATGGCACCCGTGCCCAGCAGCCCCCAGCCACGCCTGGCTGCAGAGACGCGCCTCAGGCCTCCCTGCAGGCATTCTGGTTGTCCGGCAGGATTCCTCAAAGGCTGGAGCCCAAGCAGAGCCCACGGACGGTGCTGTGGTGCCCGGGGCAGGGAGGAGGCGGCACCTCTACCCA
>JAQZBX010028375.1:0-27836 GCA_029593785.1 Cabassous unicinctus | reverse complement strand
GGGGGGGGGGGGGGGAGCTATGTGCTAAGCTGTGGAGCTCCCAAAATAAAACACACAGACTCACTGCCGCTGAGGAGTTTCAGTCTGGCCAGTTCTATCCCACATTTTGTGTCGTCATTTTAAGATTAGGAAATTGATGCAGAGAGGTTCAGGAATCTGCTTCTGGTTACACGGTAAATAACGGAGCTGGGATGGGCATCTAGACCTGGCAGAATCTCAAACCATGCTCTAACTATGGCCCTACATTTAGTTCCCGCCCTTGGGATATATTTAGCTAAAATATATCTGGGCGTGATGAATTTTTATGGTGGTGCAAACTGCTTGAACTTGAAGACATCAGCTTGTCATGGAGGTGACCCCTTTACAGCTGATTCTGCTACAGCGCTAGCCCAGGTGACCCCATCCCTGCCCTACTGTCAGTGCTCAGCCCCTCCTTGTTTGAAATAGACCCCAAGGGGGACAGTTGGGTTGATGGGAGCTGCTGGCAAAGGAGTCCGGGACGTCCCTGTGTGCCGTGGCAGCGACCCTTTGGTTGCCTTCCAGAGTCCTTCACAAGTTCATCTCAAGTTCCTGTAGGCCACTGTCGTGGATGAGAAGGGGCTCTCTGCCTTTGCCAGCCCGGTGGGTGCCCTGTGCTGACTTGATTTGGGTTCCTGCAGCAATCATAGAGACCAAAGAGGCCCTGGAGAACGTGAACCACACCTTGAAGGAACTGAAAGATGGAACCAGACGACTGGGCACCAGCCTGAGCAATGTGAAGACTGACCTGGAGACCTCACTCAAGGACCCGATGTGCTCCACACCGCCGGCGACCACGTCTTGCGACAATATCAGGCAGTCTCTAGACCAGCTGGATAACAACACCAACCTGGGCCAGGTGAGGCGCCCATGAGTGGGCAGCAGCTCGCAGGGCGAAGCGGGGTGGACCTGTCAGAACAGGTCGGCTTGGAGCGTGTGACCCTCGGTCCCTGTCGGCCTCCCTGGGCCATCGGTGTCCACGTGAGACTAGCTGTGGCAGCAAAGATGGAGCAAAGGTGAAACTCCTTCCTGGGAGTTCTCTGCAATTAGATGGAAAGTATCGGCATGAATTCAGCTTTAAAAAGGAAAGTAGAATGCATTTATAGAGACCTTAAAAACGAATAGAGTCAATATATGATGTGCCTAGTATATTAACCATCTATGCCCTCTGTATCAGGCAATTCCCCATTTTCCCAGAGAGAAGATTAAAATAAGAATTTGAAGAGCAGATTTAGCTCAAGTGGTTGAGCGCCTGCTTCCATGTACAAGGTCCCGGGTTCGATCCCTGGTACCTTAAAAAAAAAATTAAAATTAAATAAATAAATAAGAATTTGAGGTAACTTGAATATATAAACTTCTGAAGTTGTAGAGAAAATAATCATGCCTACTTATGATATATAATTTATTAATTTAGCTATATATACACATTATTACATTTTAGGTAAAATAACATTTTAATATAGATTTCCTTTTTTTCTCACTTTTACCCTTCATGAAACAATTTTATTCAAACATGTCACATTCAACACCCGTGTCTGCAGCTCTTG
Organism: Cabassous unicinctus; assembly: GCA_029593785.1. Classification (NCBI taxonomy): domain Eukaryota; kingdom Metazoa; phylum Chordata; class Mammalia; order Cingulata; family Chlamyphoridae; genus Cabassous; species Cabassous unicinctus. Next base: position 26,271 of record JAQZBX010028375.1, on the reverse strand, counting down.
GAATCATCAACCAGTATTTTAAAGCATGGGATCTACTTACATTTATAACTGGGGTAGACTCCTTTTAGGAGTAATTTTTATTTTGATGTACTTTCAACCATGAAAAAAGTTGCAAGATTAGTACAACAAAACCCTGTCTTCATCCTTTATCCAGATTGACCAATTGCCAATATTTTGTCCCATTTGCTTTATTATCTATCCATATTATTTTATGTCTATGTAAATACAATAATATATACTTTGTTCTTTTCTCAACCACTTGGGAGTAAGTTACAGGCACCATGCTTTACCCCTAAATATTTCAGTGCATCTCCTAAAATTTTAGATAGTATTATACAGTTATCAAAATGAGAGCATATAGCATCGACCCAATATTACCATCTCTTCCACAGCTCGGATTCAAATTTTGCCAATTTCTCTAATAATATCCAACCTAGGATCTCACATTGCCCTTAGTGGTCTTGTTTCTTTAGTCCCCTTTAATCTAGAATGCTTACTAGGTCATTTTTATGACATGCTTTTTGAATACGACAGGCCTTTTATTTTATAAATGACCTTCAACTTGGGTTTAACTGATGTTCCCTCATGATTAGATTAAGGTTATGCATATTTGTCAGAGATAAATCATAGACATGATATTGAGTCCGTCTCGGTACATCATGTCAAGAGGCATATGATATTTGCCCCAATATTGGTAACAGATAGAGTATTTTAAATTCATGTGTAATGCTGTAAATGAAAAATTTATTCCAAATCACTCACCAATATAACAAACTGACTTGTATTACTTTTTATTCCCCTTCTTTTTCTTTATTTTGTATTACTTTTAAAAGTAGCGTTACAGAGGTTGTTTACAATTATATCCAGTTCTTGAAATTGTGAGTTCACACATATTAAATTCCTTTGCCTCATTTTTAGCTGATTCCATCAGGATATCATCGAACATCTAAAAACTAGTGCTTGTGGAGGTAATTTTGAGATAAAGGGTTTCCCCAAACAACACTTCATTGTTCAAAATAAATCGAGATAGTACACTATAATATAGTTTCTTTGGGACTTGGATATAAGATGACTCTATTCTTCATGAGGATTGTTTTTGGAGGGTAACCACCTTGCCTTATATTTCATTTTATAAATTTTCAGCTCCCGTCTATGAATGAGCAACTTGAAAGTGTTAATGACGTTCTCAGAACAGATTTGGCCGGCCTGGTTGAAGAGGTATGTTTTTTTGGGGGAAAAAAAAAAAGCAGTAGCTTATTTTGCTTCACTTAAAAAGGTTGGCATGTACCTAAGAAAATAGTAAACAGAGCAAAAAAGTGGCAAAATTCTGGAGAGGAGCTTCCGAGAAGCGTTCTGGTAATTTTGTTCATCGTTCCAGCTCAAGAAATTTTTCTAAGCACCTACTCTGTGCAAAGCACCAAGCTAGGACCGTGAAAGATAAAAGGAACAGCAGAGCTCTGCCTCCCTGGGGCTGGCGAGGTGCTGGACCCCACCCGCGCCGCCACGGGAGGCCCCCGCCGCTGCCCACTCACCAGCGTGCTGGCTTCCTCGGTTTCTCCCCCTGCCGTGCGTTTCCCTGTCTGCTCTTCTTTCCCCTCCTCTTTGTCTGGCTCCTTAGTTTCTTAAGCTTCATACCTCACTTTATGAACAAGGCCTTTCTTGGGCCCCTCGACTAGGTCAAACCCCTTTTTAACACATTCTCTCAGCTCTGTGGATATTCCTTTTCAGTCCCTCCTAACAGCCTTGATTAATGGCTTTCTTCCCTACTGGACCGAAAACGCCAAAAAGGCAGGGACCACGGTCGTCGGCTCCCGCGATTCTGCCAGGGCCTTCTGACTGTTGCTGTTGGCTCTGCCGATAGGAATTGATCACGTGACTGCTATTTCTTCGTGGATTATGATTCAGATGAGCGCCCTGGGCCTGTAGGAAAGGGAGGGCATAGTGTTATTCTTGACTCTGTCTTGTGGCGTGGGGATAAGAACATCGTCAGATATCTGTTAAGCACCCATCAGTGTATACTGACAACGTAAATGGCCTCTGAAACAGGTTATAGGGAACTCTTGGACTTTGTGTTCTGGTGTGGCCTCATTTGTTAAATGAACGAATTGAACAGGAAGATTTGTAAGGCCCCTTCCAGACGTAAAACTCCCTATGACAGGTGACCTCAGAGGTCCAAATATAGATCAACATAGAGGGCTCCCCGCCGTGCTGGGGAGCTTCAGTCAGCTTTGAGGAAACAGAAGTCATGGCTATTCTTTTTATGGCATCTGATGCTGATGCTGCTAGGCTAAAGTGGAAACACATTGGCACCTGAAATCTTACTGGGGTGTAAGTCCTACAGTGTTCCCCAGCAGATGGCTTAAATATACCAGCAGGCAGTTAAGAAATGCAGACTAATCCCCCTCTGGAGCAAAGGCTGGTGGTGTAGTTTACTTACCTGGAAATAGTGGTGTTTTCCTTCTCATGAATTTAGCCCAAAAGCAACATAGCTTGGCACGCCTGTTTTTGTTTCTATTTTAGCTTCACTACTATTTGTTTTCTCTCTACACTGTGTTTTGGTGCAATACTTTTTTTCTGTGACACTAGATCTCCAATTTCATTTTGTAATTGCGTTGGAAAATAAGATCCTATTTTTAGAAATATCACTGCATGTGATATTTGTACAGATCAGAGTTTCTTAATTGTGCACCTTTGACACCTTGGGCCAGATAATTCTTTGTCGTGGGGGCGGTCCTGTGTGTTACAGCATATTTATTAGTATTGCCAAGAGCAGCTTCCCACAATTGTGATAACTAAAATGTCTCCTGTCACTGCTAAATGTCCGGTGGGGGCAAAATCTCCCCCACTTGAGAACCATCGTTATAGCTGTAGCTATACATCATAGTTCCTAGCACCTGTATGAGTACATATGTTAAAGTCTTAAAAGTATTGGGATACCCTATATGGAAAACTCTTAACATGATCTTCAGTGGATATGGTAATTTAACAAAAATTATCTCTTGAGAGTGTCTATAATGATCATTTCAGCCTTATTATGACCATTATATTTTTATTTTTCTTCTCTAATCCTTTCTAAGCTAAAAAATGAGCACTAGTTAACTGGTCATCTACTTACTGTATACATCAATTTTTTTAAAAAAATATCTTTTAGGGCTACAGATCCTTTAACCATATACCTGACATGGTGCAAAACCAAACCGAGAACATCATATCAGGTGAGCGTCATAATTTGAAGTAATTTTATATCTATTTGTTAAAAATTGTATGGCCAAAAATGTTGTATGGTCGGAAATGTTCTTTTCCTCCTAAAAATATCTTCTTACTAAAACCTTGAAAGCAAAGAATGTGAGAGCTTTTCGATTGTTTCACCTTCAGCTGGTGATGTCGATTTTGAGAAGTCCTCTTTAATATCGTTGACGTCATCCCGCTGGCCAGGCGCTGTGTTGTCAAGGGCGACGCCTGATGCTGAGCCCGCGGTGTGTGTGGTTACAGAGCTTACGGTAGCCGTTGTTGGAAAGGGCACTTTCACATTGTTTTCACTGAGGAGAAGCCTGCAGCTCACTGTGTTTTCTAAAAGAACTTAAATTTGATTTTTATTTTTAGAAAAAATGTGTATAAGTATTTATTTGTCTCTTTGGGAAAATTTTCATCTGTCCTCTGATGCTGATATAATGGTATTTTCAGCTAATAAGGTCACTTACAATTTTACCCAGAGTCAATGTTGAGAGAATTCTCCTGGTCTTAAATGATAGGATTAAGCTGTATTCGATTTATGGTATTTAGGGGGAATGTACATAGAGAGAATTTCTGCAGGATAAGTTCTTTGTGCAGGAATGGGAATACACATGGATTTTTTGCTTGGAGAAGAAATTTTTGAAGCCATGTAAAACTATCTTCTCTTTTTTCCCCAATCATTTTCTCAGTGCTACTTTTTACCTGGATATTTTGATGATTTTTCTAATGGTGTTCTTTCAACCCATTAAAACTTTGGCTAAAATGAAAGCACTACTACATAGTGCCTGCGATATTTGGTGGGTTTCCAATGTAAGAGTCTACATTAAAACATTAAGATGTTAAAGATGAAGGCCCCCCTCTCCCATGCTAGCACCTGAAAGCTAATGCATGCTCTGTGTCTGATGATAACCACCTGCTTACTAACCTCTGTGTTTAATTTTTGTTCCCCCTCTCTGGACCTCTTCTGCCAATATGCACAGCCCTTCCTTGTAAGTCTGGTAAAGCTCCGTGCACAGCATGCGTGAACGGGGCCTGCTGCACACGGTCTCGTTGCCTAAACACAAGCCAGAGTTTTCACAGGTCAGGATGAGTCCCACGCCATCAGGCTGCATAGCGGCTGTTTATTTTCATGTCCTTCCAAAGCCAAAGCCTCAACTCCAGCGTTTTCATCATTCGGCCCTATGCTGCATGCATTGACTGAGTGCCTGCTGCGTGCCAGGCCCTGCTAGATGCTGGGGATGTGAGATGAGCAAGGCACGATGCCTGCCTGCTCTTCTGCTCAGCATGTGTGCCAACACCGCTTACCGACTTCAGTTAAAGTGATGCAGTACCAGCAAGGGAACCGAGGTGGGGAGAGGGTTGTGGGAGGCTTCCTGGAGCAAGTGACATCTGAACTGAGACTTGAAGAAGGTGTTTTCTGAGAGAGGGCACCGGCCACATGCACAGTCACCAGAGCCGGCACGGCCTGAAGCCGTGTGGTATGCGAGGGCAAGGCAGCCCAAGGGGCAGATGGGCATCCCACGAAGGGTTTAGGGCACTGTGTAGATGGGCAGCCTACAGCTCGCACCTCTCAAAATCCTGGAGTTTAAAAAGAGGCCCACTGAGTCATCTTGGTCCAGGATCGTCAGGTATTTTGGCACCCGAGCTATCTCAAGGAGGCTGTGAGCTGCCATGGAAGAGTAATTTTCTTCTTATGGGCCACATCCAAACCTCAGTGCTCTGTTGCTCTTTTCCGTTGCCCTTGACGTCTAGATTTCATATCTGTGTGAAAAATGCACTTGTAAAGGTCCCCACCATTTTTATGTGATGATGCTTTGGACCAAGCCACCATCTCTCTGAAGCTTACCAGGAGTCCTGGGTTCATATTTTGAGAACTTGTCTCTGCTGCTACAATAAGATTGATCTCCGTTTCAGCATCAGCGACCCTTCACCTGAGAGTATGTCCTTAGTGTGCCTGCGTCGGGAAGCACTGTGGTTAAGGCCAACTTCAAATCTCGTGTGAGCCTTGTTCCAGGGTGCACTGCGTGCCCTGGGTGGCTTTGATCCTAGCACCTGACACAGTGGACAGGCACTTCCCACAAAGCTGGTGTTTCTTTGAACGTATCTCCTCCCTGGGAAATTGGGTGGATATGAATAGAAACTCTTTGACCACAAGGAATACTAGGTATCCTGAACGCCATTTCTTAGATGGCGGTATTATCAGTATTATTACTAAATTATTTTACCAAAATCATCTAACAGAGACTTTAGAGTTAAAGTTTCAATCCCATTTCCAGTGCTTTCTTAAAAAAAAAAAAAGAGATCTATGGGCAAGTAATTTAACCACTATGAGGTTCTGGGTCCCTGTTAGTAAATGGGGATAAGAATATCTTCCTCAGCAGAATAAATGATTGACGTTCATAAAGGGGCCTGGCACATGGGCGGCACAGCATCCGTCTTAATGACCTGACCTGTGTTTTTAGTGAAGGAAGTGGAAGAAGAAAACTCTGGCTTGACTTCAGCAGGGTATCATTAAGTCAGTGCTCACATTTTGCCATTTTGTTCAGTAATCGCCTTTTTTTAAAAAGCAATTTTATTGAGATATATTCACACACCATCTAAAGTGTACATTCAGTGTCTCTTGGTATAATCACAGAGTTGTGCATTCATCGCTGCAATCAATTTTAGAGCATTTGCATTACTCCAAAAAAGTACTGGCCTTTTTTATTTTTAAAAGGTATTTAGATTACATAAATATTACATAAAAATATAGGGGATTCCCATATGCCCCACTTGCTACGCCTCCCACATTTTCCCACATTAACGACATCTTTCATTAGAGTGGTACATTCATTACAATTGATGAAAACACTTTAGAGCATTGCCACTAAGCATGGTTTATAGTTTACATTGTAGTTTGCACTCTCTTCTGCACAATTTTGTAGGTTATGGCAAGATATGTAATGGCCCGTATCTGTCATTGTAATCTCATTCAGGAAAATTCCCAAGTTCCCAAAATGCCCCCATATTTCACCTGTATTTCCGTCTCCCTGCCCTCAGATTCTCTAGTGGCCACTGCCTCCATATGAATGATATAGTTTCTTCCATTGCTAGAATCACAATAAGTCTATAGCAGAATACCAGTAAGTCTACTTTAGTCCATAGTTCATTCCCTAATCCTGAAGATTCTGGGATGGAATTGCCCATTCCACCTCTAATTGAGAGGAGGCTTTGATCCCATAGGGCTGATGGATGGGACTCAGTTGCTTGCAGTTGTAGACTCTCGATTCCTTGGGATGGTTGTTGTCCATCATCATCTCTTTGTTAGTTGTCCTAGGTGAGTCCAATGAACTGGAGAGTAGGTGTTGAAACTCTGTTGAATTTCAGGGCCCAGCTGGCACATGGACAGCCCAGAGATTAAAGTCTCTTGGACATATACCTACCAACTCCAGCACCAACTATAAGTTCAAATAAAAGGGACAAGGTTCTTGCCTTTTCATGATCTTGGCTGCATTGATGCTTATTGTAGAGCCTTATCATATTTGAACACATACATAGCATGGGAAAAGTACAAATGGTTCAGGCTTTTCAGTGTGGTTCTGAAAAAGAGTTCTGCTTTCTCTATGTTTGAAAACCCATAATGGAGGTTTCTTTGTTTTCAGATGTCAAAAGGGTCTTGGATTCCATTGGTTCAAGTATCTCAGGTGCAACCAACCAGACCTCCCTTCAGGATGCCCTCTCGAATTTCAATGGTTATGTTAATAAGACTGAAGATTATATCAAGCAACATTTACCCACATTGGAAGAGTTTGAATTATACGGGTGAGTGTTTCCTTGGAGCTAATAAACCAGGAGTGTGAACCTTGGGAATGGAACGGGGTAAGACTTGATGTTATCACCAGGATCGCCTTAGGAGAGCAAATTGCATAAGGAGGCTATAGCCTGATAGGTTTTTGTTATTTTGTTTTGGGTTTTTTGGTTATTTTTTTGTTTTTGTTTTTTATGTTTTAACCCTAGGTTATGTTCATTTAACAAGCTGAAGCCTGAAAATTGCTGAGCCAAATATTCAATAATTTGCATTTGATATTATTAGTGACTTCTAGAATCTTCATTATAATTATCAAACCAGGCATGTAACGTGGTTTTAAACCTTAGAAGTAATTAATGAGGACTTTTGCAAAATATTCTTTATCGATTTATAAAATAAATACATGGGAGATTGGTTCTTACCCAAAGCACATCCCCTTCTTAGCTGTGCCTTGAAACCAGTAGATTGCCCTAAGACAGGGGTTCTTAACCTTTTTTGTTCCATGGACCCCTTTGCCAGCCAGGTGAAAACCATGGACCCCTACTAAGTCCACACTATACGTGTATTATTTAATAAATATACCACACCCTCACCAACATGTCCCAACAAGAATAATGTTTTTTTGGATTTTCAAATCCTGAAATCCTTCCACGGATCCCTGGTTAGGAACCCCTGCCCTGAGAGCTCAGTTCAGTGGCAGTCGTGCCCAGCTGTTGTTTGACCCCTTTAGGAATGCAAATGGGGAGTGGTGGAGGAGGAGTAGCTGCAGTCCATGATGGTAGAGGACTCAGATAGAGCGCTGGTGAAGAGAGGACCCTTGGGCTTGAGAACTCGAGAGGGCCATGTGAGAAGTAAGACGTGTGCCCCTCTCTGAAGGGCGCAGCCCCACGGCCTGCCATTAGAACGGTCCTACTGCGCAGACCCGTGGAGAATCTGGAGACTTCCATTCCTGTTTGGGTTATTTATTACATAAGAGCAACACTACCTGCTAAAACTCACGGAACAGTTAACAGTGCCCACCATGTGCTTTGCACGTGGCATCGCATTTGGTATTCAAAACAAAAATCCCCTGAGTTGTCTACCATTTATAACCCTGTTTTATAGCCAAGGAAATTGAAGCTCAGAAAAGTTGAGTGACTTAAGCTCAGCTAGAACGTGGCAGAAAGGGGTTTTCAGCCCACATCTGACCATGCTCTGAATCACTGCCCTGTAATCAGCAACCCTCAAGGGACTCCTGCCACGTCACATTCCTTCTGTGGTGAGGCCACCCCAGCGTATATTTGGACAAAGACAGACCCTTTCTCAATGGCTTCACAGCCTCAATAGAGATCAGAGGTTCAGAAATGAGAGAGAATGGTACAATTATTTACATGTCCACCACAGCCCACCTCCTCCCCCTGTCCCCAGACAATGACCTTATTTTATAAAAAATTTAACTGGGCAGATAAGGCATTCATTAACTCTAGAAGCTTTCTGAGGCCAGGCTCCATGTCTTATTTAATTTTGTGTCCCCAGTATTTGGAACAGATCACTACAAAATGGATGCTGGTTGCTATTATTATAATGTAAAAAGATTGCTTTTAATTGAATAAAAGCCTTTAGTGGCGACTTTTTGTCAAGAGGCGCCGAGCAAAATTGAATTCTTTGTTTTTCAGTGTTTTCAAATACTGGGAAGCGTTTCTCTCCTTGAATGCTCCTCAGCAACTGGGAAAGCTTGTACATTCCGGGAATGCCAGTCAGACCAAATTGAGGATACATTATCCTAAAACTTGTCTTGCCAGGCTCACAGAGCCATTACAAAATTGAGATTTGCATTTTGCTGGGCATTTGATTTAGAATGCTCATAAAATTTTAAATATTCAATGCATCTGCCACATAGAATGAGTCTGGTTCAATAAAGAACACAATGCCCCCAAAATATTCCTGCAGGCACAAGATATTTTAGAGAAAATAAAATAGAGCCCAATATTTATTTCTCATTATAATTGCATACAGTATTGGGAACCTTGAAAGAACTCAGGAGTCTTGAAGGGCCGTTTATCAGCCTTGGAGAAGTTGAGTAAGCACTGCTTATGAGCCCCACTTAATGGTTTAGAAGTAAGGGCAAAGGACGGAAGGAATGAACTCATTGACCATCGAGGGGGAGAGTGCTTCAGAGCTCACATGGAAATAAAGGGTTCTCTGTGGGTTAGGTTGGGGGACTTGGGCTCAGAAGTATCTCCCTCTGAGGAGCTAATAGAGGAATCTCATATTCGATTGGCAGGTATCACTCCTGCCTTACTCAGCTTTTCTGTTCTGTTCTGACTATGGCACCTATTGTGTGCTTGCTTCCCCAGATGGCTGAGTGGCTTCGTTGTCTCCTGTTTGCTGAGCCTCATCGTGCTCTTTTATTACCTGGGCTTACTGTGTGGTGGTTGTGGCTATAACAAGCAAGCCACTCCTACCAGCCGAGGCTGTCTCTCCAACACCGGAGGCATCTTCCTCATGGCGTGAGTATTCGCAGACTCTAGGGGTCCTGTGGAACCTGTCCTCATGGCTCAGCACTCTGGGTTCCATAGGGGTCGGCATCTTGGCCTGAATGCATTGTCCTTAATTTGGGTGCTTTTGTCAAGTGTAGAAAGTAAAAGAAGGTTCTAAAGCGATTCCACTTTGATCAACAAGTGTAAACATAAGGTCTACATATTGTAGGCTGCTCTTGAAAGCAGCTATCATGGAAATCTTTTCCAAGCTGACTTTCTTGATTTCCATGGTATCTTCTCTAAATTCATCCATTTATTCACCAAGAACTTGCTGAAGACCCACCTTGTGCTAGATATTGTGCTCAGTAATATCATTAGCCTTTTCACCTTTCAAACTTGAAAATCTTGATTGAGAACAGAGTTGCCAACCCTGCAGCCTTTCACTCAGACAGGTGACCTCAATTAAGACAACAGGCGTGAGGTGCCAGGAAATGGTGAGTCCATGATAGACTGGGACAATCACCACTGGTTCAGAGGCATTCATATCCCAAGTCATATTTAAGAGGGGAAAAAAAAAAACAAAACAACAACCAACAACTTTAGCAGAGTGTGACAAAGCCTAGGGGACATGAGCAGGGTATGACTGGAGATGGAGCCAGAAATGGAAATTAGGACCCAGGTCTAAAAGCTCTGAATGCCTGCAGAGAGGAAGCTCATCTGGTGGTCAGCTGTACGGAGTGGGATGGGGTTCAAGGGTGATGGTAAAGATTTGGCTCAGAGCTATTCCAGTTCTCTATCCTCTGGGGAGGTGTGGGGAGGTAGAGAATACCCCGTGTAGGAAGGTTGCCAAAGGTGGGCCCCCATAGGATATGCTGCTTTCTCTCATTGACCTACTTAGGTCTCTTGTCCTAGGCTGGGAGAAGCTGGAGAGCAGGTAGCATGCATTCATTTGCTTTTTGAGACCTTGTGTTACTGTAATAATGAATCAGCCTTCTTATGAACAGGGACTCCAAGTCCTTTCCCTAAAACTTTAGGCTCCAGAATAGCTCAGGCTTCATTAACACTAATGCAGTGACCACGGGTCTCAAAAATTTCCTTGCAGCTAAGGATCTGAGAAATGCCAGGAAGGGACGGAGTAGTCCCCACGTGTCGAAGTTTATTTGCTCGCATAACTAAACATAAGAAATTAAACCAGCAAGGAAACGTATATTTGCATGGCCTTTTAGTTCAAACATACACAGATACAGGTAGGAAATTTGTTTAATGTTAAGAATTTAACAGTCTTGATACTTTGTTGGTTTGCTGGTATTTTAGTGGTGAATTTATATATTCTAATTTTTTAACTGCTTGAAGGGAGGAATAAATTTCTCTGAAACTGTAGGTACACCATTCATACAATACTGCTCATACTTTTTTTAGGGATGAACCAAGAATGTTATATCTAGCTTCAAGTAAAAAACAACAGGGAAGACCTGAACATATCAATGAAGGCTAAAAGTTGTATATTAGTCAGCCAAAGGGGTACTGATGCAAAGTACTAGAAATCTGTTGGCTTTTATAAAGGATATTTTTTGGGGGTACAAGCTTACAGTTACAAGGCCCTGAAGAGTCCAACTCAGGGTACCATAAGAACTACTTTCTCACCCTAAGTCATTGGCCACGTGTTGGAGCAAGATGGCGGGCGATGTCTGTGAGGGTTCAGCCTTCCTTCTTCCTCTTCAGGCTCCATGTTCCCACCTTCTTGCAGTCTCAGCTGTAGGCTGGCATAAGGCTTGTCTCTCTTCCTCTGGGGCTCGTTTCTTTCTGGGCTCAGCTATTCTGTTCTCTTCAGAAGGTCAGCTGTAAACTATCAGGCTCATCTCTCTTCTCAGAGCTGCAGGATCCTCTATGTATCTTCTCTGTGTATCTACTTACTGTTCTTGATTGAGCGTCCATTTATATAGCCCACCAAGTGGGTGAGGACTGAACCCTGCACACCCTAATAGTGCTGTCGAATCAAAGCCCTAATCTTGATTTAATAAAGTAAAAGTGAAACCTCTGAATTTAATACAATCAAAGGGGTATCACACTCAGAGGAACAGACCAGTTTACAAACATTATCAATATTTCTTTTTGGAATTCATAAAATAATATCAAACTGCCACAGGCTGCTTTCAGTTTATGTATAATACCCACATCTCCAGAAAATCACATGGAAACTTTTGTCTTGCGGGTGATAGGATCTGTTTCAGCGGTAGGAATAAAGCTGGTAACTCTAAGATTTCAGAATTTGGGTGGTCTGCAGACTTCGAGTGGCTATAACTTCTTTATTGCTGAACCCACTGCTCAGCCACGGCCTGCTTTGGTGTGCATGACTGGATTCTCCATGTCTTGAGACATCTGGTAAACCACTGGATAATTACAAAGTGGGGAAATGATGTAAGTGTAGCCAGGCTCATCTGAATAATTAGAAGAATGTAATTTCTTCTTTAAAACTGTTGACTTGCTTGTGGAAACCAGAAAGAGTAGATTTAATTCTGCTGCAACTGAAACACCACCTGCTCTTTCCAAACGGTGACACTGACTAATTGAGAATGCTTCCTAAGGAAAGATCCTAAAGGAGGGAAGGCAGAAACCCCTAGCTCTGTTCTGATCCTGTGTCTTCTGGGAGTCTAGAGACCATTTTAAGGGACTGAGTGTGATGCAGCAGTAGATGTTTATCTATCCAGGAGGACAGGGCACAAGATATCCTCAGAGATAGGAGAGCTCAGAGGAGGCAAGAAAAGAATCCGCTTGGTTGAAGCCTGTTATAAAACTCCCTGCCCTCACTCTTGAATGCAAAACCCGGATTATCTGGACCTTTAGAAGTAAAACTGATCTGTGGTACAGCCACAGGTGTCAGGAAGTGAGCACCTCTGTATGGCAGGTGGTAGGTTCAGCAGACCCATTTCAGAAAGCAGTTGTCAGGCTGTAGCAAGGGCCACCAAAAGACTATAATACCCTTTGCTCAGGTAATTCCCATTGTAGGGACCCTATTTTAAGGAAGTAGACCAAGCTATGGAAAAAGCATAATGAGCAAAGTGTTTTTGCAGTTTTAAGTATAATAGTGAAGTATTGAAAATCATGTAAATGTCCAGCTACAGAGGAGTAGACAAATAAATTATGACATGTCCACTCATGGCAGGTCATGCAGCCACTGAAATAACTAGGTTGACTGTGCCAGGATCGTTGGCTAAAATACACAGCATCTTCCCTGCAGTGCCTCGCTGGCAAAATGAACAAGAGTCCATCTTCTTTTCCCTTCCGGAGTGTCAGTGTCCTTGCTCACAAGCCCTGGCATCATGCTGGGACTGCTTCCTTGCCTTTGCCTCTCATGCGACCTTGCTGCCTCTGCCTCCAGATGTATATTTTCCGTCCACCGCCTTCTCTCCACCGCCTTTGCCACCAGCCTCGCCAAGCCGCCATTGTTCACCTGGGCCTGATAACAGCCTCCTGCGTGGCCTGCCTACCCATTTGGCACCTCTCCAACCCATTCTTCCTCCATGCTATGCAGGATGGGTCCTGTGCAGAGAGAAACTGGGCAGTGTTCATCCTGTGCTCAGAGGCCCTCCTCAGTGGCTTCCCCTCCCAGGAGCCTCTTGAGCTGCCTCTTGGGCTTCCATTGACACCCCTCTCCGCCACGTCTCTGGACCGGTAGCCGCAACGATGCTCCTTCAGACTCTGAAGTGTCCATTCCCTGCCTCAGAACCTTCCCACCAACTCTGCCTTCTGTGGAAAGCATCGCTTTGCTCCGCTAAGTCTCTAGGGCTCTTCCTCAGCCCTACTGCCTGGAGCTGCGGGTAGATGAGGGCTCCGGGAGCAAGGGCTGCGGGCTGAGGGCACGGGCTGGAAGGGCCCAGTGCTCTCCGTGCTAACTCCTGGTGGGGCTCACCTGTGTGACCTGCCGAAAGCTGCTGACTCCAGCTCCCTTTCATACATTGAATAGGTAGAATTACTAAGTGCTGGTAGGGAACGGCAACTAATTCCTGGTAGAATTATTCATTTTATTTATATTTTTTCCCAGCGGCGTTGGAGTGAGTTTCCTCTTTTGCTGGATATTGATGATCATCGTGATTCTCACTTTTGTTGTTGGTGGAAATTTTGAAAAATTGGTCTGTGAGCCTTACAAAAACAGGAAGTTATTCCAGGTAAATATGGTTTTTGTGTCCATTGTGGAAGGACTTGAATGGAAACTTTGATTTCACCATATCTTGTGGGTTTCTTCAAAACAGTGCAAAGACAAATAAGCAGTTTCTTTTTAATTCAGTAAGTTCAGATTCTTGATATGTGTAATAGGAAAAAATGATAGGTTATTTTCTGACTGTAAATGAATGTGGATTGTAATATTTTGGAAGGATGAAATTCTTCCCAATGGTAATTCCCAAATGTGGTTGAGAACATCAGAAGATAAATTCCCAGGTCCTCCCACACACCCAGAAAGCCTCTGACACAGTTTCCCAGATGACAAAGGTGCCCCCACAAATGGTTTGGGGCCCTAAAATTGAAGCTGGTAAAGTACGTGCCTCCTGGTAGGGGTTGTCCTAGGTGGATTTCTGATGGGGCGTTCAATTCAAGCTTCACTTTCTCCCTCTATAAACAACTACCATGGTTGGTAGAAGCCCAGTGGACATTAAGGAGGTTTTGGATTATGTGTCTGTCTTCTAACTTTCACTTTCCAATGCTTTTCTCCAGATTCTGATTTTTAAAATACAATTCTAATTTCCTGTGTTATTGTATATATTTTTGTAATCTACCCACCTCAACTCTTCTGAAATCAGGTGAATGACTGTGAAAGTAACCAGTTGTTCTCAAGGTGTTTTAGTTATTCAGCTGGTTGAGGAAAATTAAATTGAGAGCATCAGTTTGTCAAATTATCTCCATTTGGCCTCTTGATAAAGTGCAATCATAATACATAAGGCCAGGCTTCATTATCTTCCATACTGTGTTGAATTATTAGAAAGTAATTCTTGAAAAGAAGAAGATATTTTGAAACTGTTTACACTTTTCAGGCACGGAGACAGCCATGCAGCAATTTCCCCTCTCTTAGACATATATGGTCTCAAAGTCAGAGGGCAGAGTGAGTTTTCATTCATTTTGTCCAGGGTGAATTGGTAAAGAACTGGAGCAACTGCTTCATGGCTTTATATCAGCCATTCTGAATCACATTGTCTATTCCTCTCCCATCCATTGCTACTGTATTTGTTTTACTAAAAGTTGTATTCTTCAAAAAAAAAAAGTAATATCTGTAATTCTTATTGATGCTGCCCAGAGATTGATTGATTTGTTCCAACCACATTAATATTTTCTAGTTTTAAGCTGGGAAGCAGTAAAAGAAATTTCGTGATGTGAAAAATATTAAAAATATGCATATGTTAGTATAAATGTCTTTTTAAAAAACGCTTTTTAATTTGTTCTAGATTTTGGACACACCATATTTAATAAATGAGAACTGGCAATACTATCTCTCTGGCCTGATATTTGAGGACCCGAATATTAAACTCACTTTTGAACAAGTTTACAGGTATCAAAAGTTGCATTAGGCATTTGTGCTACTGAAAATGTTCTTTTCTCAGAATAAGAATTTTGCTTTCCAAAGCTATTCAGAGTTAAGAGATTCTCAAGTCTTCGCAAAGAAGTCATAGAAATGAGACCAGAAAGGTAATCCTTCCCCTGAAAGCCTTTCAGACCCTGGAACAGTGGCGTCTGGAGGTCCCTCCCTCCGAGAATCACTGGTCCCCACTGAGATGACCCTGAGCTGGCTGAGCGGGGCAGCCCTGTGAAAGCCCTTGTGCAAGTCACCCGACCCTAGGTGAAAGCCCGATCCCAGGAATTCAGTGAATGGATCCAAACCTCAGACCCGGGTGACACAGTTAGAGGCACTGGGACCCGGGCAGTTGGGTTTCTTCACTGTCAGCAGGGCTGGTGGTCATTGTGCTCTGACTCGGTGGTCACTGAGAGGGTGAAGTGAGAGAAATGAGATGAGAACAGTGCCTGGCTCATAGTAAGACTTGGGAAAATAATACCGCTTTTTACGACTGTCCGTCTGCGTGGGTGTTTTCTGTCCTCGACGTGCGAGAATATTGGCAGCAGGTTACGTCTCTCATGTGCTAATAGTCCCGAAATGTTAGTTACTATGTAGGTTTCTCTAAACCTTTTAAAGCTCTCTATAATTTCAAGGTCCTTTCTGCTGCATTCCTGGTGTGCAGAGATTATTCTCCTGTATAATGAAAACGCTTTTTTCTTGTTTCTATAATTTGCCTTCTTGTACCTCCCAAGATGGGAGACACCCTCTCTTTGGTAGTGACGTCCCAGTTTGTGAGGTCCTGGAGCACATGCTCACGTCTTCCTTCCCAGCACGTCCCCTTGCAGGCTGACAAGCTTGAGTCTTTTCCTCTCAATCCTCGTGTGGCTTTCTTCCCATTGCCCGGACCCCTTTCTCTCCCCTTTGTGGATCCTCTTGAGCTCCGTGAAGTAGGTCAGTTTTGAGGTTCAGCAGCTAGACAGGCACATTCTGTGTATGAAAGAGCTTCGTGGCCTCTGCAAACTGGGGGAGTTAGTTCTTTCCTGAGCCTGCCATGCTCTGAGTCATTTATCAAAATGGGAAACAAGCTTGGACCTGACCCTGATTCCTGGGAGATGGCGGGAAGGAACTTACTGTCTCCCCATTGTTTATACTTCTCCCACTGTGAAATGTTAGTTTTTTTCTTGCCCTTTGGATCAGCTTTTGGAGCAGCCCCCCAGACATGCTGTAACATTTCTTTCCTCCTAAACCTAGGTAACTCCTGGCTTATTTTGCATCATGTACCTTGGCCCAGTAGTCAGATGGTGCTCCTGGTCTGATGGCCGATGGTCTAGGTGTCTGATCTCTCATCAGCAGTTGTCTGCCTTGAGCCGTGGGGAAAGAGGTCGCTTTACGATTACCTGATATGAAATCACAGGGAACTTTTCAAACACTGATCACCCTATTATTTCTACCACGGACAGCTAGAAGATGTGTGCTTAACAGTGTGCTAAGGTACAGAGGGTGATACTAACTCATATTGAAAGCGGAAAGCCTAAGAGGTGGACAGAGACAAATCTCCACCTGACAGGCCATCTACTACCCCCTATGCTGAAACCACTATTTTTGGTTTTCTTAGTACCCTCCTGGAGTTTTCTTTATCTAGTTTAAGTAAATATTAACCGTAGAACTTATTATGTAATTAATAGTATTCGTCAACATTTGACTCCGACTTCTTAAGTAGCCTGGGAATCATGAAATACACTTTCTGGCATTACAATTATATTTTTGCATTTTCCACAGCATTTTCAAATACTCATGCCCTAATGAATGAATGGTAATTTATTCCTCTAGTTGACCCACAGAAGTTAGTTTTAAAAAATATATAGCTATGTCATTGCTGTTTATTTCTATTATTCAGTAAATGCCATATTAAGTAGTAGTAATCATTTTTACCAATCCTGTGTGGCAGGATTGAGCTAAACACTTTACCTGTGCAAACTCACTTAACATTCACAGCACCCTTGAGAGGGATACTCTGTGAACACCTGCTCTTATTATTATTTGAGGAAACCAAGTACATGATTATTACCTGAGATAGTGTAGAAAGTTGAATTAGACTGTGGTCCTGCTGTCATGGAAAATCTAATAAATGATCTGTGAACAAATGTTTTTCGAATAAGGTGACATTTGTAAGTAATAAAAATTTATTGAGGCTGTTATAGAAGCCCTGGAGAGGGCACCCCGTGCAGCTTGGAGATGGCGGCTTTAGGAAGGGCTTCCTGGAAGAAGCGGCACCTGAGCTGACCTTAATAAGGGGAATAGAGGTTGACTGGCAAAGAGGGAGGAGAAAGGCACCCAGGCTAAGTGGCCAGCATCAGCAAGGGCCAGGGAGGGAGGAGGCAGGAAGGCTGTCCTTTAGAGCTTTGGAAAAAACCTATTCTGGCTTTTGGGACCAGGTACAAAGTAAACGGACATAGAAAGGTCCTTGCTTCCAACGTTCAGCCTATGGCATTGAAAACTGGCTTTCTAGAGGCCTGAGACAAGACTTGGGATGAATTTTTACCTAAGAGCAATATTATAAATGGTATGTGTAGGTTTTATCTTCTAAATATTTCTTAAATCCGTCTCATCCTTGTCTGTCCCTGCTGCCACCACCCTGTTTCAGGCCCCCTGAGCTGTTGCCGGCACTGTCACAGCAGCTTCCAACTGGCCTCCGTGCCTCCAACCTCACTCCATTCCATTCCACCTTCCAAACATCCAGGAATGCAATGCAATCCCCACCACCACCACCTTCGTCCCTTCCTGCCTGAGTTTCGATGGCTCCCCATTGCCTCCAGCAAAGGTGGCAAATATGTGGCACACATATACACCCCCCCAGCCCTGTGCTCATGGCAGGCGCTGATAATCAATTGTTAACCCAGTTAACCTTTCTCTTCATCCTTGGCAGTGAGCAGAGATAGCCACAACTGCTCTTTTGGGTCCTGATCACTCTGTCTTCTCCCCATAGTGATTGCAAAGAAAATAAAAACATTTATACCGCATTTCACCTGGAGAACCGCTTCAACATCAGTGAATATCTCAACATTAAAGATGTAAGTAATTAGAACAGTCTCAAACTGACATCTTTTTTTTTTTTTACTAAATTCATTTGTCTTTGTTTTTTTGTTGTTGATTCTGAGGTGAAATTCATATAACAAAATGAATCATTTTAAAGTGTCAGTGGGCTTTGGTACAGTTTAGTGCACCTACCACCTCTATCTAGTTCCAAAATACTTCCACCACCTCCAACCAATTCTTTCTTGCAGCTTGAGTTTTTCTAGTAGATATGCAAGGTTCTTCTGAAGATGCCTCACAGCTGATATTTCGCAGGAAAAGATTTTATTTCTCTGAGTGTGTCTACTGTTCTTAAAGGAACAGTCCCCTGTCCCTTGCATCCCAAAGAGATCAGCTCTGGGATCCAGCTTAGGGAGAGACATTGAATCCCAAACCTCCCTGACGCCCCGGAGTGGCTTATTTACCTGCACTCTCATCTGAATGCAGTCCTAGTCAGCCGTCAAAACCCAGTTCATCTTGGCCTCAGTGAAAACTCCTGTCTCAGGCTTGCCTCCCTCCATTCACTTGTGCCTGCAGTTCCAGTCACAGGAACCACCCCCCTCTCTGTCCTTTGGCAAATGGTGAGAATGAGGTAGCATTTGAACCAGGAGCTAGAGAACACCCAAATGCTCACCAAGACCAGCTGCAATTTCCTGTGGATCCCTGAAGAGGGAATTTTGACTGGTAACCACGGTCCTGCCTGCCAGCATTCCTTCAGCACCATGGCGGTTCTGTCCCAGGACCCCAGTGGGCTCCGATGAACTCTACTGGCCCTTGGCAAGAGGCAAATGGAAAGGAGTGCCCTTCTCTTCTCCTCTGCCCGAGCCCACCCCCAAGTCTTAGTCCTAAGACTCCACAGAAAGGCCACTGCCGAGCTCATGGACCAGAAGAAGGAGCAAATGCCAGTGACTTTCAGTTGCCCTGGCCTCAGGCACTGCCGGCCTAGTACCCCACTCCCCCGTACCTGGAGGCCTCTTCTGACCTTCTCAGACCTCAGTGCACGAGAAAATCTAAAGAACCCTCTTTCTTTTGGGCTTCCAGAATGGGAGCAGATACCAAGGGATACCAAAGGAGGAGGTCATTTCCCAAACCTCACAGTTTGCCCACTGAGGCTTCAAGAAAAGCTTCCCAGGGCCCCATGAAGCCAAGATGGCATGACCGTTTTCTTAATGTGAAGAGGTTTATTTGAAAGCTGTATACAAATTTTTTTGTTCATTGTCTTCTCCAAATACCAATAACATCTATCTTTTAACCAAACCTTAAATAGATGCCCTCCAGTTATTCTATGTGTCGTGTTGTGTAGAGGCTGTGAAGTGCTGCCCTGCATACTCCAAGCTGACTGAAACAGCTGGCTACGAGGACAGCCCCAGATCGACAATCCAAAGCCATGATCTTCAGCCCAAGGAACTCAACACCATTCCCCAGATGCTATCTCCACGTCTTTCTACCCCCTAGGTCCACTGCCTGCTGGTCCCTTCCCCTGGAATGCCAGCTGCCTCTGCCCTTTTCAGCAGCTCAATTGTCTCAAAGCTTGGAGGGTTCTTCCCTGCCTCGGGCATCCTTTCCTGGCTCATGCTCCTCTATTATGGCACAGCCTTTTCCCCCTTGAGCTCTTTGAGGATGGAGATGGAACCTTGTTTTGCTTTGCCTGGTGCCTAACATGGGGCCTAAGGAAGGAGGCCAGGAGGTAGAGAAGGAGTGGGAGGGGAGTGGAGAGGACCGGAAAGAAATGCCATTCAGGGGCAGGTGCTTTGGGTTTTGGGGTCCTCTGTATTTTCATTGCTCTTTTACAACCTTAAGGATGTGAAAGTCTTAGAGAATAATGGGTTTACTTGTAACTTTTCTTTTTTATCGTGCAGCACGTCCAAGACATAAACCGTGAATTTGACCGTCTGAACCTCAGTCTTGACAATATAGTTCTGCTAGATGAAGCAGGGAAAAAAAACCTGAAGGATTTCAGTGCTTCAGGAATAGACGGCATAGACTACACCGCTTACTTGACTGAGGTACGACCAGTGTGTCCATGCTTGAGCTTTTGGAGGAGGCTGATGTATGTATTTTCCCTGTAAAACGGGAGTGCAGATGTCCCCAGTGTGCGAGGTCCCAATCTTCCTTTATGGTTATGGCCCCACGCTCAAGCCATCCCCTATTAAGTGTTTCTTAAGGGCTTAAAAACAGTTCATTTTCATTGCACATTTTTTTCACCTCTTTCCTAGGCCAGTAAAACCCCCACAAAAGTGAATCTTTTATCATTTGCTGACAATCTAGAGGCCACAGCAAGCAATGTGGTGAGTTCACAGAGTCCAGTTATGTGCGGTAATGATCGTCGCTGTCAGGCACCAGCACCGTTCCTTGGGAGGCCACTGGAGAGGCTCCTTATGGCGGCACCAGAAACCTTGTTGTGACACGCCTCTCGCCAGCAGCTGCTGAGTGGGGCCAGACCTCGTGGACCTGGAGTGATTCCAGGGCAGTTTCAGAGCCCGGTCCCTAACTGCTTTAGCACTGGGTCTGCTTTCACCCCATTAACCTCTCCACGCCCCCACCCCCAACACACATGCACACACTTGTCATTTTTCTTGCAGTATAGGGATTAGAAACGGACAGCATGGGAGAAAGAGGTTTCATTTGGTGGTTTGAGCCGTCAGGAGTAAGTGGGGAAGGGATAGTAGAGAAACCATCAAGGCTCATGGGCTTCCCCTTCATCACCTCCTCTGCTGGTTGATGACAATTGTTTTAACTGGTCCCTTCCCCAAAGCAGCAGAGCATGGCGACAAGGAGCCTGAGCTCTGGAATAAGACCCGGGTTTAAATCCTGACTCAGCCGCTTCCTAACCGTAGGACCTAGGGCAAAATAGTCACCCCTTTGTGCCTTAGTTTCCGTATCTGTAGAATGGGGGCAATAGTTGTACCCACCTTATAGGATACTTTAATATTTGTAAAGCATATACTTAAGTGTGGGTTAAATAAAACCGTCTCAATAGAGCCTTAGTTTTCTCATCTGTGAAATGGGGGGACTAATAGTTGCTAAATCATTGTGAGGTTGAGAGTGACCACAGCCTCTGAAACTTACTGAGTGTGAGTTATGCTTGTGCCATGGCTGGCCATATCGTGCCCCAGAGACTGGACAGCTGGTGTTGATCTCCCTTTCTTTTATTCTCTTTGTAGCCTGAAGGAACTTTCAAAGAATCCCTGAAAGCACATGCACAGACTATTAGAACGATCCACCAGCAGCACGTTATCCCTTTGGAACAATCAATGGTAACAATAAACAGGGTGTTATTTCCCTCTTGCACAAAATCTGTTTCACAGAATTGGCTTTCATTGAGCCTGATGACGTGTTCTCAGCTCAAATAAGTCAAATCAGATTGACCTCAGCCTGAGAAATTGAGCTGTTTTAGAAATTTCAGCAGCTGGGCTATAAAGTTATAAAATATGAAGGTGACAAAAGTGAAATCCCCCCCACCCCGCCGCCTTTTCCACTTATTTCCTTGCCTTTTTCCATTTGAGTGTGAGCCCTTCAATTAAATCAGTAGTTACCTAATGCTTCTTGCTGAGTTTCCATTGCTGCTAAAAAGCTCTCCTAAGCCGTGTCTTTAGCTGAAGTGCTGGTGTTTTGCTTCTGGACTCACTCTTACTGACTCCCAAATTCTTTTTCTCCAAACTCTGTCAAGAAATACGTGATTGCGAGGGTGAGTACTCCTCTTTGTGCTTCCATTCGGCTTGGCTCACTGTTTCCATGGCCATGGCTTCAGTTCTCCTCTCTGCCATCCTGTTTTCTGACCAGCCCTTTCCTCTTCTCAGCCTTCTCGCTTCTTTCCTTAATGAAATAAAGGCTGTTTGTAGCAGGGGAAGAGCGTGGGCTTTGGAGTCAGGTAGACCTGGTTTCAAATCCCGCTGCTGCCTTTCTAAAGAACTGAAGCCTCTCGGTTCCTCATCTGACGTGGTGGGGAATGGTGCTTGCCCTGCTGTGACCTGTTTCATGGCCTCTCGGAGGGGCTCAGTGAATGGGAAGACTTGTCAGTACATTCATGTGTGGGTGGTGGGGCCATTTGTCAAGGGCAAGACCGGGTGGAACTGGGTTAATCCTCAGCTTGCTAGGGCTTGGATAAGTGTGTGAGTCTGCTTGACTCCAACTTCAGAACCTTCAGGAACTAGTTTTCACTTCACCCTTTTATTTTCCTGACTTTCTAATTCATTAGGACATTCACAAATTCCTGCCGTTGAATTTCCTTAGTTTGTGTGCTGTGCTTATCTGAATTTCATGCTACGCTGGTTTATGCCTAACAGATTTGTTACCATTTTACACTGGCTTCACATTGTCCTTAAATGCTCTTCAAGTAGACAGAGTTCCTTGGCCTTTTTAGCAATTGGGCACCCAGTCTATAAATAGGCAAACGGGTTTTACCTGTGACCTACAATCCAAGGAAGTATTGCCTCACAAACTTCAGCAGGTGCTCCAAGTCCAGTCCGCTGCCAGCTTTTGTAAACTAAGTTTTATTGGATCATGGCCACACCCATTTATTTACATATGGCTCCTGGGATGTAAACAAATGGGCTGTGGCTGCTTTGGGCCAAGACAGAGTTGAGCAGTTGGGTTGGAGCATGGCTCATAAAGCCTAAAATATGTGCTCTCTGGCCCTTTCCAGGTAGAGTTTGTTAGCTCCTCCTCTAAACCATGCTGGTAAGCTGCTGTTGCTGGGCAGGCTTTATCTTAAATAATTCCTTCTCCTTTAATCCCACCTAAATCAAGGGGGTTTCTTGGATACCTTGTTCGTGATGTACTCATTACCCTTTAAAGCTTTAGAACCCGTATCCTGAATTTCCTCTTCAGGTTTTCTTGTGCCAGAAGCATGCGAGGCACACATTGTTACCTGAGCCTGCTGTTTTTTCTAGAATGAAGCCTTTTCAATTTAAAGTCAGATACAGTGGCTAACTTGGGGGGAGGGGGACACAAGGCAAGTGATCTTGCTGCTCTGTGTAATAATCTGAAACTATTATCTATGTTTATTCCCCAGAGCACTTTACACCAAAGCGTCAGGGTACTTCAACGTACAACTGATGGATTGGTGGTAAGGAGTTTTGTTTTCTCGGTCATGGATTTTGTTATAAAATACCACACACAGAATTTTAGAAATGTTGATTTTTATAGGTACTTTAAGTGAAGAAGATACTTAGTTATCCACCAATTTTCAATTCCAAACTGGGTTTTCCTAGTTTCCTTTCTTTATTTCTATATTGCAGACCTCTTAACATGTTCTTAGATACATAGATAGACAAAATCTATTTTCTTGTGGGGAGTGCAAACTTAGAAGTACATTAGTCAACTTTTGCTGAGATAATGCTGCATAACAAATAGCCCCCCAAATCTCAGCTCCTTATAACCACTAACGTTCACTCTTGCTACTGGGTTGGCCATACGCTTCTCCATATATCTTCCCATGAGGGGACCCAGGCTGAAGGAGCAGCTCCCATCTGGGTCACCTCCTGTCCTCATGGTTGAGGGCAGGAGTTCAGAGGATGAATGAAAATGTGCTTTGTCCCTTAAAGCCATGCTCAGACCACGCACACTGCCACATTTCCCTGCCTTCCACTGGTCAAAGCAAGTCCCATGGCTAGGCCCATCATCGGCAGGATAGGGAAGTCTCCTCCACCCGCTGGGTATCAGTAATTGTGAATAACTCATACAGACAACCGCAGGGACGCCCCCAGTGCTGCCAGCATCCCCCCCACAACAGAGACTGGTCTCCAAGGCTGTGTTGTATTCAGCTTGTATGCACAAGGCCTGTAGACAACTCAGAAAATACTTCTTTATTAAATAACAAAGGAGGGAGTGGATGTGGCTCAAGCAGATGAGCACCCGCCTCCCACATGAGAAAGCTCCTGACAGAAAACCAAGCGCTCCTCCCTTTGCTTTTCTCAGTGAGAACAAGCTCATGGCTCAGTCAGGCCTTCTGTGCTCCAGGACCATCACTGCGCCTCTCATCACAGTTGTCACTGTCACAAGTGTGCGCCCCATGCCGGGGAACCTGGAGCAGGCTGGTGACTGCATGCAGACCCTCTGCGCCCCTGCGCACTTTGGCGTTCAGGGCCACGGCATGCAGTTGTGCAGTGCCCTTCATGGGGGCCCCCAGCCGAGGGCAGGTGGGGGCAGAAATCAGCCATAGGTCCCCTGGCCAGGCTGTGTGCCCAGGGCTCTCTGGGCAGAAGGAGCAGCTTTTGCTAATTTGCACAGAGCTGCCACGTGGTTTGGCTGTGGAAAGAGTGTGGACTTTGGAGTAAAGCAGACCGGGGTGCAGGTCCCAGCTCTTAGGATCCCCAGCATAGTGATCGTGAGCAGGGCTCAACGAGCTCATCTGTGAAGGGACCTAATAACACCCTCCTCACCACCCTGTTGTGAGGACTCAAGGCAGCTTGTTGATGGGACCTAGTTCAGTGCCCGGCACAAAATAAGTGCTTCATGTGTGCTCACCTCTCTCCCCTCCTCTCAGAGGGCTGGGCCCTGCTCTGCTGCCTTCTTAAGGTGACGGGGTGGGGCTGGGTTAACAGAACTCAGTGTCTGTATGCGAATGGTCTAATTAAATTCCTTATCATGTGATACTGTGCCATGTTTTCTAGATGAAAGTGACCAATATCATTTTCTCCTTGGATGCTGCTCAAGAGTTCATCAAAAACAACGTTTCCTCTATTATTGTTGAAGTGAGTTTCCTTTTTTAAAAAGTGGTTATGAGATCATAACCACATGATTAGACAGGTAGGCTATAGTAGTTTCAGTGGCTTCACTAACGGTTGATTTCTTTCCAGGAAAGTAAGACGTATGGGAATACAATCATAGGATACTTTGAACATTATGTCCAGTGGGTCAAAGACTCTGTAAGTAGCTTATCTTTTATTAACCTAAGGGGGGCATTTCTTAGGATCCACTGTTGCAGAAGAGAAAGACTTTGGAGTAGAGTGAGGTTTACAGTGGTTTTAAGACAGCACGGTGTACCTGTTGCCCAATGTGTCGAGAAGAATGTGGTGGCTCAGAAAATGCCTTTTCCCGTCTTGGGCTCTGGGCTGGCTCCCCTCCAAGTAGTATTCCATTTGGGGGGTGCTTGCAGCTGAGTTGCTTGGCCAGGTCTTGCTGGCCAAAATGGCCTTTGAGGAGTCCAGTGATTCAGGAAGGTTTAGGCTACCCCCGAGCTTCTCCAGTCCTATCCCTGGCCCTGCCTGGGCCATCTCTTCTGTCTTCTGTGCCACACCCCATATTCCAGCCACACCAAGCTACTGATTCCCTAAAACGTTCCCAGTGTGATTCCCTCGGGGCATCATCCCTCCCCACCCACCCCGGCCTCCAGTCCCCGCCCTCTGGCCATGCCCCTGGTTATCTCACAAGGCCCAGCTGGCTGAGGTCTGTGCTGACGCCCCCTGGCTGAGGCCCTTGGGGTCCTCCTAGTGCTCCCATGGAGGGTACACACAGGTGAGGGTGATGGAGGGTCCCTCCCCGATTGTCGCCGTGTGTCTCCTCCACTAGACTGAGGGCTACATTTTGGGCATATCTACATCCGGAATATGAAGCAAACACCCTGGAACCAAAGTGACTCTGGACAGGAATGGGTGACTCATACAACAGCCATGCCAGGAAATGTTAGGTGCCCTTGTACAGAGTGAATCAGAGCTGTACCTGGTGACTTGAGGGAAAAGCAAGATGCAGAAAAAATATGCAGCATATGAGCCCTACACACACACTTTTGGTAAAACAGTGAAAAGGCCTATAGTGTATAGGATTGTTTGAACTGGAGAAACATGAGGTCCTTGACGTGGGGTAGATGGAGGGAAAAGAGGAAGGTAGAGCCAACAGAAAAGGAAAAGAAGTAAGATTACCCCCTGCAAAAGATAAATAAATAAAAAATAGAAGGTGGCACCTAGTTTATTGTACATACACACAAAAAATGTTTTTGGATGAAGATAACTTCCTTAAGTCATGAGTGGGCTTGAAACATCTGTTCTTGATTCCTTAAACATGCTTATTCTCGCCACGTGAATGAGTGCATTGTTTTCTGCCTCCTAAAACAGGGTTGGCAAGTACAACCGTTTTGTAAATAAAGGTTTAAATTGGAACACAGCCACAATCATTTGTTTTAGATCGTTGAGGATTGCTTTCACAGTACAGCGACAGAGTTATGACAGATGTGCCTC
>JAQZBX010028374.1:0-27840 GCA_029593785.1 Cabassous unicinctus | reverse complement strand
AAAAAAGACCAAAAAAGAAAGAAAAAGAAAAAAAAGGGAAAAAGAAAAAACTGTCCTAGTGCTCTCAGTGTGTGGTCTTGCAGACTCCTGAGGATCCATAAGGTCAAAATGATTTTCACAGTAACACTTAGATGTTATTTGCCTTTCTCACTGTGTTGACATTTGCATTGATGGTGTAAAA
Organism: Cabassous unicinctus; assembly: GCA_029593785.1. Lineage (NCBI taxonomy): Eukaryota > Metazoa > Chordata > Mammalia > Cingulata > Chlamyphoridae > Cabassous > Cabassous unicinctus. The sequence continues at coordinate 27,659 of JAQZBX010028374.1, read as the reverse complement.
GCTCTGGAGCTCTGGTGAATAACCACTGGAGGAGTGGGTGTAGCTCAAGTGGTTGAATGCCTGCTTCCTGTATAGGAGGTCCTCCTGAAAACAAAAAAACGAAAAAACCAACTCTCATTGGGGAGTGTATGTAGCTCAGTGGTTAAGCACCTGCTTCCCATGTACAGTGTCCAGGGTTCAATCCCCAGTACCTCCTAAGAAAACAAACAAACAAACAAACAAAAAAACCGCTGTTGCCTTAACAAAAATCAGGGCAGTGGCGCCAATGCATGCTAGTAACCACTGTATTCTTCACCTCTACACACACACAGTAAAAAAAAAAAAAGCCAGTTTCACTTACAGATGTCCTTGCTGAAGCAGTTAAAATGATTACTTTTTAAAAATATATTTTAAAGAGGTTTTAGATTACGGAAGAGTTACACAGAAAGTATAAGGGAGCGTCCTGGTAAAGGCAAGCTGGCCCACGTGGCGTGGAAAGTTGACAACCCGCACAGCGCGGAGAGCCAGTGCAGCAAGATGACGCAACAGAGACGAGCAGACACAGAAAAACGGGCATCAATGGACACAGCGAGCACAAGTGGCGATGGGGGGGGAGGGATAAATAAATAAATAAATAAATAATAAATCTTTTAAAAAATAAAAACTTTCTCAGATGCAGTTCTCCAACATTTGGGGGAAAAAAAAAAAATATAAGGGATTCCCATATACCCTATCTCCCTCCCCCTCCCCCATCTTCCCCTGTTAATAACATCTCACAATTGTGTGGTACATAAAATGATTCATTTTATTAATTCTCAGTCATTGATTATACGTCTTTTTAATATTCTATATGACAAAATGAAAAGTATACATAAAGCACTTTCGCTGCAAACCAAAGTATAGTGGTTGTTTTTAGGAAAAGCAATTTGTGATAGTTTTAATTGCAAGGTAAGCTAGCTGCTGTTTCATGTAATGTCATTTTTATTTGAAAGAATGATTGGCAAACTATGGTTATTCAGAGTTGGGTATTGAGAGGCAATTTAAAAAATTGAATATAAAAATAAAATTTTCCAAAAACCTTTTCTGAAATTAATAAAGTATGTCTCATTTCAAGGGAGACAACTGACATTATTTGCTGCCAATGATAAAATTCAAGCTTTTAAGTGAAAATTAAAATTTTGGAAAACTTTTGCACTTGAAGCTGCCCAATATTTGAAGACTTTTTTAATGGGATTGATGGTAATATTAATGAATGTAATTTTGTGACATTGTATAATGAAATGTGTCAACATTTGGGAATGCTGCATAACTCAGTAGGAACCAGTATTTTCCAAAGGACCAATGTATGATGTTACAAATTCAAGTACAGGTAAAAGAGCCATTCAAAATGTAAGGTAGACCAATGGATTTTAATGTTAACAGAGTACAAAAATTTGTGTTTTCACATTCCACATTGCAACTAACTTTTCAAGTTTTGTATAGTATTAAAGAAGAATACACATACTTATCTGAAAAGGCTATTAAAATACTCCTCCCTGCAGAGCAGGTGTAGCTCTGTGGTTGAGCACCTGTTTTGCATGTACAAGGTCCTGAGTTCAATCCCAAGTATCTCCTTAAAAAGATAAAATAAAATAAAAAAATAGAGTACTCCTCCCTTTTCCAAATACATATCTGTGAGGTTAGATGATCTTCATATACCTCAAATAAAGCAACATATGGCATCAGATTGAATATGAAGCAGATAAAAGAATCCAGCTATTTTTCGTTAAGCCAAACACTAAAGAAATTTGCAAAACTGCAAAACAGTGGCACTCTTCTCACTCATTTTTTAAAATGTAATTATTTTTTTAAAATAATTATATTACCATGTAATGGGTTTATCGTTAATTATTATTTTTTATAAATTAATAAATATTTTAAAATGTAAATCACATAAACAAAAGCTCTTTGGGGTCCTCAATAATTTTTAAAAAATTATTTGTTATTGTGGTAACATATATCATATAAAAGTTGCCATTTTAACCATTTTTAAGTGTACAATTCAGTGACATTAATTACTTTTAGAGTGTTGTGCTCCTATGACTACCTTGCATTACTTTCATCACCCAAAATAAACTTTACCTTTTAAGCAGTAACTCCCCATTTTCCCTCCCTCCAGTTCCTGGTAATTTTTCATTTATTTTCTGTCTCTGAATTTGCTTTTTCTAGATATTTCATACAAATGGAATCATACAATATTTGTACTTTTGTGACTGACTTATTTCACTTAACATAATGTTTTCAAGGTTCATCTATGTTGTAGCATGTATCAGAATTTCATTCCTTTTTTTTTTTTTTTAAAGATTTCTTTTTTTCTCATGTCCCCTCTCCCCCACCCTGTTGTTTTACACTCGCTGTCTGCTCTCTGTGTGTTCTTCTGTGTCTGATTGTCCTCTCTTTAGCACCAGGAACCAATCCTGGGACCTTCCGGAGTGGAGAGAGGCTACTCAATCTCTTGCTCCACCTCAGCTCTCTGATCTGCTGTGTCTCTCATTGTCTCTCTTCTGTGTCTCTTTTTGTTGCGCCATCTTGCTGCACCAGCTCTCTGCGTGAGCCAGAACTCCTGTGCGGGCCAGCACTCCACATAGGCCAGCTCACCGCGTGGGCCGGATTGCTTTTCACCAGGAGGCCCTGGGAATTGAACCCTGGACCTCCTATATGGTAGACAGGAGCCTAATCACTTGAGCCACATCCGCTTCCCTTCATTCCTTTTTATGGCTGAATAATATTCTAATAATATGTATAGATAAATCACATTTTGTTTATCCATTCTTCTGTTGATGGACACTTGGGTTGCTTCTACCTTTTGTCTGTTGTGACTCAATAATTTTTAATTTTGGTCCTGAGACCAAATAGTTTGAGAACACTTCCCTAGTGGCCAGTGGCCAGCAGATAAGACTGTGCTAAGGAAGCGGATATGAATTTAACTGCTGAATGGGGGATTCTTGGCCTAGAGCCCTCTGTGAGAAGGATTCACAGATGTCCCTAAGAGATCTGTCTTTCCTCAGAATGGGCGCGATCTCTCCATCCGGTCCAGTGGCAGTCGACACATGAAGAAGCAGACGTTTGTGGTACATGCGGGGACAGATACAAATGGAGATATCTTTTTCATGGAGGTAGGTGCTGGCGCATGCTGGAAGGCCAGAGCAACATTTGAGAGTCACAAGGATCTCCTAGAACTGATGCCAGATGTTTTTCCCATTTATCTCATTCATCTTTCACAATCCATTTATCATTAAATTTTTAGGCTATTATGCATATACTTTCACCATTTCTTTTTTGTTTTGTTTTCATTTTATTTTATTTTTTCACTGTTTCTTTCCTTTTCTTTTCTTTATTTTTTTTTAGGAGGTACCAGGGATTGAACCCAGGTCCTCGTGCATGGGAAGCAGGCGCTCAACAACTGAGCTACATCGGCTCCCCCTTCACCGTTTCTTTTAACATATACTTTGAATTGTTAGTAGAGTCACGTTGTTCATAAATCAAAACAATACAAAATGGTGTACATTGAAAAGTCTGCTCTCATTCTTGTCCCCTTCCTCTCCATTTCCCACCAGTCCCATTCATTTCCTCCGATAGGTAACCATTTTTATTAGTAACAATAAAATTTGAACATAAATTCCAATTTTTCCCCTTTCCTACAAAAAGTTAGCATACCATATCTTCTGTATATTGCTTTTTTCATTAAACATATCCTAGAGATCTATATTAGTACAAAAAGATCTTTCTCGTTCTTTTTACAGCTGCTTAATATTCCACTGTATTTTAGTTTATTTAACCAAGCCAGTCTATATGGAGGCTTCGGTTGCTTCCAGTCTTTTGCTGTTGCTAATAGTGCTGCTGTGAATAATGTAATGGCAACTTCATGTCATGTGCAGGTATATTTATAAGAATTCCCAGCAGTGGGATTGCTGAGTCAAATGGTATCTGCATTTGTCCTTTTGATGAATATTGCCCAATTATGCTTCATAGGGCTGTACCATTTTGCATTCCCACTAGCAATATATTAAGAGTGCCTTTTTCCCAACACCCTCACCAACAATATGTGTTGTTAGAATTTTTGTCAATCCAATATGAAATATGGCATATCAGTATAGTTTTTGTTTGTTTTTTTGTTTTTGTTTTTGGAGGTACTGGGGATTGAACCCGGGACCTCGTATATGTGAAGTATGCACTCAACCACTGAGCTACACCTGCTCCTCAGTATAGTTTTTTTTTGTGTTTTTTTTTTCTTAGTATAATTTTTAACTTGCATTTCTCTTATGATAATTGAGGCTGTGTATCATTTCATGTGTTTAAGCACTATTTGTATTTCTTTTTTTTCCCCAAATTACATTTTGTTAATAAAACAAGTAAAAACTGATTTATCAGTCTTCACATAGGACTGCAGATGAAGCTGAAAAACAAGGCCTTGTTTTTAAAATAAAATGCATGAAATGCAAGGGCTTTGGGGGCTCTTGTCTAATTAAATACGTGTTTCTTTTAATGTGACCTGTTCATGTCCTTTGCCCATTTTTTTTTTAGGTTGTTGGTTTTTTCCTTCCCAATTTCTAGGAGTTCTTTGTTGACTAGAGAACTTAGCCATTTGTCTGTGAAATGAGTTGCCCCTTGTATCTACTGCCTGTAAACTTGTGGCCCATCTTGTTTCATCTGTACCCCTCCTTTTTTCCCTGTCATTGGATTATTTTAAAGTAAATCCCAGGATATCATGCCATTTCACCCATAAATATTTAAGTATATACTTCTAACAGATAGGGATACCTTTAAAAAATTATAACCACCATCCCATTATCACACCTAGAAATTATTGTAATAATTTCTTAATGTTACCTAATATCCAGGCAGTGTTCAGATTTCCCTGATTGCCTCAGAAATGCCTATTTATAATTGGTTCTTTTGAATCAGAATTCAAACAAGGTCTACATATTGGATTTGGTTGACATGACTCTTAAGTATGTCAACATATAGTAGTGCCCTGTTTTAGTTTGCTAGCTGCTAAAACAAATACTATACAATGAGATGGCTTCTAAAATGGGAATTTATGGCTTCATGGTTTTGAGGCTAAGAGAAGTCCAAAATCGAGGTGTCAGCAAGGTCTTCCTGAAGACCATGGCATTCTGGGGCTGGCTGCCAGTGATCCTCGGGGTTCCTTGGCTTTTCCGTTCCATGTCAGTGCACATGATGGCACCTTCTCCTGTCTCTTCTGGGTTCCGTTGACTTCCAACTTCTAACTGCTCCCTAGCTTTCTCTCTCTCTCTGGCCTTCTTTATAAGGTTTCCAGTAATAGGCTTAGGACCCATCCTGAGTAGGTTGGGCCACAGGTTAATTGAAGTAATCTCATCAAAAGGTCCTGTTTACAAGGGTTCACACCCATGAGAAGGGATTAAGATTAAAAATGTGTTTTCCTGTGGTACAAAACTCCAAGCCACCACACTACCCCTTTCTCTTTTTGTTCCCTAGCCATTTATTTTATTGAGGAAATTGGGTCATTTGCCTTGTAGTAATCCCACAGTCTAGATTTTTTGCTGATTGTATCTCCTTGGTATTGTTTAACATGTTTCTCTATCACTTGTATTTCCTATGAACTACTGGTTCCATCTATAGGTTTGATCCATTTCAGGTTCAATATTTTGGCAAGAATACTTCATAGGTGGTTCTGTGTGTTTCCTGTACTCGTTATCTCACTCATAGTCAGAAGGTTCAGATGTGCGCAGCCACATCTAGCTATTGTAAAGGTCCTCATTTGTCTTCTGATTTTTTTTTTTTTTTTTTTTTTTTTTTGAGGTACCAGGGCTGGGGATTGAACCCCAGACCTCGTATGTGGGAAGCCAGCACTCAGCCACTGAGCCACATCAGCTCTCCTGAGTTGGTTTTTTTGTTGTTGTTTGTTTTTTCCTTGTTGTTTGTTTTTTGTTTTTAGGAGGCACTGGGAACCAAACCCGGGACCTCCCATGTGGGAATTAGGTGCTCAACCACTTGAGCCACATCTGCCCTCCTCTTCTGATTTTGATTATGGTATTTTATATCATGCAGAAGTTTTTTTAAATTTTTATGTAGTTGAATTAATCAATTTTTCTTTTTTGGCTTCTGGATTTTGAGGCAAAGTTAATAAAAACCTTCCTTACTCCAGGGTTGTCAAGGAAAGTTCCATGTTTTCTTCATTTCTGCATTTTTAGTTCTAAGATAGCTCTCTTCTAAGTAATTTAGAAGCCAAGGGCAATGTCTATAGAAAGCAGTGAAGTAAAATAATTTTTCTAAATTATCTGTTCCCCTTTGGTTTAGTTGAATTTGATTTTCCCATTCACAGCTTTTTGAACAGATGGTTTGCCAAACACAGGTGTGCTGCTTGGAAGCAGAAGCATACGTATCGGTATTGCTAAGATGGGAGTTATTTTCATGTCATCCCTTTGAAGTGTTAGAATTTGGTTAGCTATGTCTCAGAGCTGAGGGCTGAATGATGGTATCATTTACTCAAATAAGGGACTTAGAAGGAGGATCTGCCCAGGAGGAGATGTCAAGTTCAATTTTTTTACACATGATACGTTTGAGGGGCTGCATTTGAGACATCAAGATAAAGGTATGTCTCAGAGCTGAGGGCTGACTAGGACATCTGCACTGCAGTAGAAGTAGCAGGTGATTCTTGCCCTTTTCTTTTCCTTTTGCAAAATAAATCTCTCTAGAAGATCCCCCAAAGTGTAGATCTCACCACTATACAAGGTAGCCTCAAAAAAAAGTTTCTGGAGGGTAGGGTTAGATCCATTACCCTCATGGATGCATCTTACTTGAAGTATTGCTACACCAAATAAGAGTGTACCCATGTCACTTTGTCATCCCCTGGCTACCGTGGGGCTGTGTGATTTAACCTTTCTCAGAACAGATCATTTAGACAGCCGTTTGGGAAGACATTTTAAAATCAGCTTTCTTACCTTTTTTTTTTTTTATTACAAAAGTAAAACAGTATATATGCTTTAAAAGTTTCAAACCATGTAGAAGAAAATAAAGTAAAAGCTTTCCTTCACTTCCTCCCACTCTTCCAACCCCATATCCCAGTGAATTAGTTTGGTGTGAATCTTTTTGGATAAAAAAAAATGCATATTTGTATAAATACAACTAACTTATATGGGATTTTATTTGTGTTTACAAAAGTGGTATCCACCTACAAATATTGTTTTATAACTTGCTTTTCTTCACGTAATCTGTTATGTTCATCTTTCTGTGTTTATATATTATGTAAATGTGTCTCTATTTTAATGGCTCCTTAGCCATTATATGTTATATGGATGTACTATAATTTATTTAACTAGTCCTTCCCACTGTTTTTTCCTTAAAAATAATGCTTCATTGAATATCTTTGAACAAATCTGTTGGCACACTCAAATGAATATTTCTATAGGCTAGATTCCTAGATGTGAAATTTCCAGGTCAAAATTATATACATTTAAAATTTTGATAGATTCTGGCAAATACTATACTAATTTACACCTGTTCTAGCAGCATGGGCAAGTATGACATGTTATTTTCATCCTCACTAGCCTAGAATTTATGTGTTCTCCTCAATACCTGCCCCTCTCCTTTACATGATGTTTTCAAAAGATTATGGAAGGTGGCATTATATTCTCCATTTTCCGTATGGAGAAGACTTTATTGAAAACCACAGGGTCAAACTGGGGCTAGATCTCAGGTTTCCAGTGCCTACTCTGCTACTTTGACCCTTTTCTTCATAAGGGTTCTAGAACCTCAATATTTATTCATGAAGTCAGAGAATTAAACAAACAATGTCATAATGCATGAGGAGTATTATGACAGAAGATGATCGGGGGCAGGTGTTATGGGACTGCACAGCAGAGGCTCTAGGAGTCAGGGACAACCCCTCAGAGGAAGAGTGAGAGTGCACACGAGTGGGGGAGGGAGGGGTGGTCAGGGCTATCTGAGGTAGCCTGGGCGGGACTCAGTGATGGGTGAAGTCACGGGGAAAAGGAAGGAGACCTGCATTAACTCCCTTTCTGGCTTTGGCAGCTGGATAGAGGCAGTACCATTGACTCAAGTAGCGGACTTAGAACAGGACCTGCCCAGAAAGAGAGGGCAAGTTCAGCCTTGGATGTGGTGCGTTTCAGGTGCTACATGTGAGACACCCAGACAGAGAGAGGTTCAGAAACTCAGGAAGAAAGGTCTAATATGGAGAATGATTTGAGAGCCGTCAACATAGTAGTAATAATACTAATTATAACCACTGTTACTACATCTTTTATCATAATGGGATTGCGGTTGGGTAGCAGCTGACAAGGGTGCTTTTTATATGCCTGGCTTTGTCCTAAGACTTTTATGCTTATTAACTCACTTGGCCTTCACAATAACTCCATGGCGTGATTCCTTTTACACTCCCCGTTTTATACATCACCCAGAGAGATCAGCTAGTTCACGGTGACACAGTTAATTTTTCTACATGACCCAGAGAGATCAGCTGGTTCACAGTGACACAGTTTTTATACATGACCCAGAGAGGATCAGCTGGTTCATGGTGACAGTTAATTAGTGGTATGGCCAGAATTCAAACCCAGGCAGTCCAGTGTCAGGCCTGTGCTCCTGCATTGTGCCGCAATAGCTCTCATAAAAAATGAAGCTGTAAGAATGGCTAAGTTTACGAGGGAGGTTGTCGAGCAAGAAGGGGATGTGATGGGGGACTTTTGTTTTTTTTAGTTTATATAATTCTGTATTGTATATGTATATTTTACAATAAGCATTGTTCATGTATCACTTGTGTAAATTCATTTTCAATAAGGCTTGTTCAGAAATAGGGCAGAGCCAGGATTAGAAAGTGCACTGGTTCCATTTTTGCCTCCTTGGCTAAGTCTGCCGTAATCCCCTCCTTTGTGTTTGTCAGCAGAGACAATTCCTAAGGTCATAAGATGGAGGTATAAGGTAGCCTCTGAGTACTTTACGTTTGTAGAACGTGTGAGAGGTAATACAAAAATGCTCATTGAATTGAAAAGTGAACCTCCTTCCTTGCATACAGGTTCATTTCAGTGACGCTTTTTCTTTCAATAAACCCATCTAGAAGACATATGTCCATTCTGTGTTCGAGTCTCCACCTAGGGAGGACTGTGAACATAAGGCAGAAAACCTGACCAAGGGGATCCTCCCAGGACCAGTGTAGTACAGGCTGGGTAGGAGAGACTGGAAAAGACAAACGCCCCTGACACTGCCCTCTCTCCTCCCCCAGGTGTGTGATGACTGTGTGGTGTTACGCAGTAACATCGGGACAGTGTATGAGCGCTGGTGGTATGAGAAGCTCATAAACATGACCTACTGCCCCAAGACCAAGGTGTTGTGCTTGTGGCGCAGAAATGGCTCTGAAACCCAGCTCAACAAGTTCTATACTAAGAAGGTACCCGGGGGCTGTGTTCGGGCTGGGGGTGGAGGGGGTGTCCAGGGCAAAAGTGTTGAGTTTCTTGCTGGGAAGTTAAAATTCCAGAATCCTTGCCTGGAGCCACACTTGGGCTTCTGGCTACTGTGTGGGATCCTTGAAGCGGTCTCTGAGGCCCGGGCCTCAGCCCAAGCCTCCAGCAGACGTGACAGAGCAGAGGGCGGGGAGCTCAGGAAGGCTCACATGACAGCACAGGTCTCTCCCCCATGCCCCGCAGTGCAGGGAGCTGTACTACTGTGTGAAGGACAGCATGGAGCGTGCTGCCGCCCGACAGCAAAGCATCAAGCCAGGTGAGAGGCCTCTGCCCCAAAGAGAGCAAGCCCCTGAGCGAGTTGCTGCCTCTTATTTCCATCAGCCCTTCTGCGAGTCATAGGTCTGCAAGGAAGCCAGGGTACAGGGTACGGGACTCCCCGCCTCACCACTTAGCTCATCACCTCCTCCCCCACCACAGGGCCGGAACTAGGTGGCGAGTTCCCTGTGCAGGACATGAAGACTGGTGAGGGTGGCTTGCTGCAGGTCACCCTGGAGGGGATCAACCTCAAGTTCATGCACAACCAGGTGGGTGCGACTGGCGGCACGAAACTTCCTGGCCCCGTCGTTCCGTCTGTATTAAGGACCAGTGTCCAGGTCCCCAGTGCGTTCCCATTTGAGCACGATGGAGGCATCTAGGGCTAGTGGGAGACTTGGAGCAGCTGGACCAGAGAACGAAATCTGAGGGAGGGCAGAGGGCAACCACCAGGCCCCGTGAAGGGGCAGCAGGGAGCCTCTGCCTGGAGGCTGGGAGGCTGTGCTGCCTCCGCCCGTTAGACTCAGCAGTGTGAGTGGGAGCGTCTCCCGTGGCCCTTCTCCGCACAGCGTCTCTGCCTTCCTTTATCCCCAGGGTACGCTTTTGCTTGGTAGTTTTGCTTTGAGAGTCTGGCCAATCTCCTCGCGCGTTTCTGGTGTGTGTGAAGCTTTTGTGTGTGTGTGAGTAGCTGTATCTGTCCTCTCTGGAGTGTGTGTGTTTATTTGCCTTTTTCTTTTCCTGCTGATTCTTCTTCCTCTTCTTTCCCTTCCTTTGAGTGTTCCCACTCTGTCCCCTGCTCCACAGGCCCCTTTCCCCTCTTTTGAGTGGGGACACTCCGGGATGCATCTCTCCCTGACTGTGATTCCACCGTAGGAGCTGACTTTTTTTTTTTCTTCCCCTCTTGGACTTTAACACAGTGTTACTTTTTCTCTCAGTGGACATCCCTTAAGCTAATTCCTTTCTGAGGCCAGCGCGTCATCCCAGGTCCGTTCACAGCTCTGACTCTTCACACAAGTGCCTTCCCTCCCCCTTCCCTGGTATGTGGGTTCCTTGCCCCAAGGCCCTGAGCCAGACCTGACCGTGTGAAGCAGCCAGCCCTGGCAGCACAGACGCAGGGAGGTGGACACCTGCCTCTGACCGGGACTTTCTCGCTCCACTTGCCATTTTAGTGCATTTAGTGCTCCTTATTTCAGGCACTCTGGCTGGGTAGAGTTGGTGTAATGGGAAACGGCCACCCAGGCTTCCTGGCAGCCCTTCGTAAATTTTCAACATGGGGCTTAGGGTAGTAGGAAACCCTAAAAACCTCAGGGTCAGCCCAAGGAGGGGTTTACCTCAGGACCTTTGTGGACCATGAACGAAGGTACTGGCACTTCTTGGCCAGTGAACTTCTGACCACATTTCAGTGCTGTGACCGCTGGGCCCTTTGCCTCTGGGCTCTGGACTCCTCTGAAGAAGAGAGCTCATAAAACAGTAGCCAGATGCTCTGCCCTCTTCCCTGGGTCTTCCCCTCAGTGTAGACCCTTTGGACCCTCCCAGTCATCCAACAGTAAGGAAGCATGTAGGAGCTAGTCTGTAATTTAAGGCTTTGCCCCTGGAAGGTATGTCCTGCAGAGGGGCAGTCACACCCTGACAGTCTGATAATGTGATAACGGCCTTGTGGTCCATCTTCTACCACGTAACAGTTGAGGTTGAGGAGGCACCGGACCCTTCCCTTGGAGTTACACAGTATGGGGTAATAAGTGGGAAAAGCATGGACCTTGAAGTTCAGGACATACTTAGATCTGAAGCCCGGCTTCACTATTTCACAGGCAGAGAGACAGTCTGACCTTCAGTTTCCTCACCTGTAGAAGGGGAGTAACACCTTCTACAGGTAGAAGGAGGGTAATGCATCCATGCGGTACCGTGCCGCATGGATGTGAGGATTAGAAGGAACGTTTGTGAAACTCCTGATAGGTGTTCAGTAAGTGGTAGCTGCTATTGTGATCACCACGTCCTTCTCGGGAGGTCCTAGATCCTGTTTCAAGGAAGACCCCCACACCTCCCACCCCGGGGACAGTCTTAGGGAGCTTTGCACCCGTGCCAGCCCTCTGCGCCGGAGGAGGATGCATGGAAGGGTAGAGACCTGATGGGCTGAGCGGGGATCCCGGGGCTCAGTGTCAGACAAGCGCTGCCCTGGGCAGAGGGTGTGGGCAGGCAGCCCAGGCCTGCAGAGGGGCCTTCGGGGTGGGTTTGACCATTAAAACTAACGCCTTCATTTCTCTCCCATGCTTTCTCCTCCGGCCAGGAGCGGAAGGTACATGCCCTTTCTGCTATCTTCGCTTCTTAGCACTTTTGAGTTGTGTGTGTGTGGATTCTTCTGCCCTCTGGGAAGTAGGTTTCTGTGTGCAGGTGGGGCTAGAGCTGGGAGAGTGGGCTTTGCAGGCCCGGGTGGAGCCCCTGGGCCTTACCCCACCCTCCCTCCCTCTCTTACAGGTTTTCATAGAGCTGAATCACATTAAAAAGTGCAATACAGTTCGAGGCGTCTTTGTCCTGGAGGAATTTGGTAATTACACTATTTTGCTCTTAGGTCTGGACTCACATGGCAGTAACTCAAACCTCGGAGCTCCAGAAGAGGGACTAGGGACAGGGAGAAGAAGCTCTGGAGAGAGGTCAGGAGGAAGAGGGGTGATAGGGAAGGAAAGGGAACCCCGAGAGCAGAGCGAGAAGGGAAGAAGAAAGGAATGCAGACAATGGCTGCTGGGGAACGGGCCTCAGAAGAGCAAGTGGCCTTTGATGGATTGAGGGTTTAGAGGTGGCACTAAAGAGGCTCACCGAGCCATGCCACCTTCCCTTGTTTGGGCAGCTGGAGATCAGAAAGTTCTGGGGCAGAGCAGACTGGCAGTCCCCGAGCGCTGCTGTGTTCTTGTCGCCTGCCGCGATCCCTCTCGCAGCCCAGTGCTCCGTCCAGCCACCCTGGCCCCTGGCGCCGAGCTGGTCCTGCCCAGCCCCTGTGCTAGAGGAGTGGCACGTGGAGTTCAGAGGGTAGAAAAACTAGTGGGCCCCAGTCAGAGTAGCTGGAAGCGGGGGCAGCCTCCCGCAGTGGGGCGCTAAGGAGTGGGGTAGTGGGCTCTCGCCCTGGGGCTTTGAGTTCCTGCTGTGTTTGTGCTTCATTCTTTTGTGCCCCTCATCGCTGCTATGAAAACCTTCGTTCTCCAGCAGGTAAAGTGATCTCAGCTCGTGCTGCCTCTCCCCAGGCCTCTGCCTTGGGCCCTGCAGTGGGTGGAGCGGGCTCCCTTCAACCCAACCGGCTGCTCATATTGCACATGGATTTGTCTGTTCCTTTCTCTCCCCACCCTCTTCCTTCCCAACTTCCCTCCACCCTTGTGCTGGCTCACTGGTTCTGAGTTTTCTTCCCTTGTGTGCTCCCTTCTCTCTTCCTGCCAGAGAGATATTTTGGGAAATCTTCCAACTCAGGAGAAGGACCTGGGGCTTCCTGCTCTCCATTTGATGAGTTTATTCCCTGTTGGCCCTGAGTCCCCAGAATTCTACCTCCCAGGGTCAGAAGAAGGTGACCCACCTCTTCTGGCCCCAGGGGGCTGAGATGCTGGCTGGGCCTGGGGGCCTTACTCCTTCCTCTGGCCAAGCAGCACCCCTGCATGGCCAGGGCAGAGGCGACTCTTAGCCTTGCATCTTGGGCTGTGGACATGTGTGTATTTTGCCTGGTGCTCCCTGTCACCTCCCTCCCTGGGCGCTGTCCTCGCCTGTCTCTTCTGCTCGGTGTGTCTGCTCCAGAGCCCTCTGACGCTCTCCCTCACACAGGCAGGCCCGGGCTGCTCCTGCCACTCAGGGAAGACTTACCAGTCTGATGGGCTTAGGATCATGTCACTTCTTCACCCAGCCTCAGGACCCTCTGGGTAGGGGCTGGGAGTAGCGGGAACTGTGGTTAACATGACCAGAGTTGCGGGCTGGTGACAGGATGAGTTCACGGGCATCTCAGCAAGGTGAGGCACAGGCTAGAGACCACCATCTTCTCCCAACCCAAATCTGGACATACCCCCCTGCAGCTCCCCAGGGGCCAACGCTGGCGGCCTCTGCCCTGTGAGCACCCAAGCTGCTGCAGCCACTGTGAGAGGCCACAGAGGGGAAGGGGACCTGGTGCCGGGCGCTGCCGCCTGGGGGAGCATGGCACTATTGCTCTTAGTTTTGAACTTTCTGTTTTGTCTCTTGCCCGTCCGGTTTTAGTTCCTGAAATTAAAGAAGTGGTGAGCCACAAGTACAAGACGCCGATGGTGAGTATGCTCCCCAGCCCTGCCAGGCCAACGTCTGCGCTGGGCTCCTGGGACCCTTCAGGCAGGAGTGGGGTGGGCCCTCCGAAAGCAGGGGCAAGTGGGCCATCAGAGCAGTTTGGCACATGAATTTGGTCTAGATGCCTAAGATTCAACTGAAGCTGAAACAAGTCTTCAGCCTTGGGAGAGAGACACACACATTCTAATCCCCATTCCCACTGGGACAGCTTCTGAGGCCTTGCTTGGGGGCTCAGAGTTAGCCCAGAGGTCTCTACCCAAAATTAGGGCTGGAGTCTCCGCTTGGCAGCTCCTCTGCCATCAGTGTTGTTGATCTGCCTGTGTTTCTCTCCCCTCTAGGCCCACGAGATCTGCTACTCTGTGTTGTGTCTCTTCTCGTATGTGGCTGCAGTTCGTAGCAGTGAGGAAGACCTCAGAACTCCGCCCCGGCCCGTCTCTAGCTGATGGAGAGGGATTAAGCTGCTGCCCCAGCCCGGGGATGTCCCCGGCCTCTTGCCCTCTTGCTGTTCCCTGTGCACGATGCTGCTCTGACCAAGAAGTGGATGAAACGTGGATGTTCGCCACAAGCTCCTCACCATGGCTTAGTTGGTTCCCAGTTAGGCAACCCTCCAAGGGTGTCTTTGGGTGTGTGAATCACAGGATTCAGCTAATCTCTTCATCCTTCTCCCTCCCCACTCCCAGAAGACCAGCCTGCTGTCCCCTCAGGGCTCAAGAGTATGTCTGTCTGTCTGTCTGTGTCTGCCTGTATGTTGGGTCAGTGGCTTCTAAGAAATCTGAGGTTAGGCCAGTGCGAGTCCATTATTGCGTGTCCTTGAGACATTTGTGTTGTGTTTCCATGTCCTTGTTCTTGGCACTGTAACCCTCCAGGACTGGAGCAGGTCCACTTGGTGGGAAGGGAGGGAAACTTGAGGCCTGCCTGCCTAGATGAGGGGTGAGCAGGGGAAGGAAGGGCAGAGTCAGGAGGCAGCTGGAATGATGGCCACCCCCCTGCTTCCTTACGCATTTCTCACGCTGGCAGCTACCACCCAAGGGCCCCAGGCTTTGCTGCTGCCTGCCCCGGCCTCCAGTACTGCCATGGAGCAGCAGGGAGGGGCTGCCTGTTTGCCGAGCGGCAGCTTGCCTGTGGTCAGCCTTGCCTTTGGCATGAGAGCAGAAGCCCAGGGAACACTGGCTGCTCTGCCCAAACACCAAGGAGGGGTGGGAAAGGCCAAGTTCAGTGTACACACCTGTGTGCGGGCAGTATCTCCTGGCACTGGGTGCCAGAAGGGAGAGATAGCCTGGGTGGGCAAGAGATGACTGTAAATATTTCGGCTCCACATTATTTATAGAAAATGTACAGCTGTGTGAATGTGAATTAAATGTCCTTAACTCCGCTTGGGCTTCCTGGCTGCCTTTCATTAAATGCCACTTCCTCAGCCCAGGCCTGAGCAACGACTGTCCCTGGACTCCAAAAAGACCCCTCAGTCTTGGAGGAAAGAGGGAGATAAGACCCTCCACATCCAGGCTCTAGCACACTGAAGCCCCAACTCCCACCTCCCGGCCTCCTGGCCCAGCGGGCGGCTCCTCCGCTGCTTGGGCTCCCAGAGGGCTGCGCAGAAGGCTGGCGTGCTGCGAGTTGGCCACTAGAGGGAGCAGCCACACTGGGCACTGACGCCTGGAGAGCCGTGGATTAACTTAGCAGTGAGGAGAAACTAAGGCCATGGGGCTCCCCCCCCCCGCCCCCGTCCCTTTACAACGATGGTCCAGAGGGGTGTGGGCATGGCCAGGGCACCCTGCAGCGCCTGAAGCCCAGGGCTCTGGGCCCTTGGCCAGGAGTGTCTTTAGAGCCCGTGGGTGGGTAGAACTCAGAGAAGCAACCCTAGGACCAGCCTCCACAGGGAGGCCCTTAGTGTTCCATGGCGGGAAGGCCTCTCTAACCCCTAACAGGGCACCTCAGCCCTGTTGGCTTCCTTCTCCCAAAAGGAAACTGAGTGGATCGAGGCTGCCCGAGGGGGAAGTAAGAACAGAACAGACGCTGGCCTTTCCCCCTCCCTGAGTCCCAGTATTTTGAACTGGGCAGGGCTGTTCACTCCCACGTGGGATGTGGGTGTGGGCGGCTGCAGGCCGCTTGCTCACTGGGACCCATGGCAGCCCAGGGCAGCTCCACTCCAGGCGTTCGGCACACAGACCCAGGCTGCTGAGACCAAGGGCCACGTAGGATAAGCCAAGCACGGGGCACCAGGGGAGAGTCTTGGGTTTCTGGCTCTGCGGCTGATACACGTTCCTCCACCTCGCCTCTGGTTTCTCACTTGGAGTGTATACAGCGGGGTCGCCTAAAGCGTCTAGTGTTGGTGTTCTGTAGATTTAAGATTCTATTCTGGGGGAGCCGATGTGGCTCAGTGGTGGAGCGTCAGCTTCTCACATTCAAGGTCCCGGGTTCAATCCCCAGCCCGGGTACCTCAAAAAAAGCCATTCTGGGCCTTGCTTAACTCATCTGGGAAACAGAATACCTGCCATCCATTTGCTGTGAAGATCAAGTAAACTTCCCTATGCTTGTTTTGTTGACAGTGGACAGGAAGAGGCAGTTCCCTGGGAGTGAAGGAGGCTGGGACCACACTGTGCTGATCGTTTATTGCCCTGGGACATGTATTGAGAAGACATAACAGCCAGATGGGGCCCTGTCCCCGACCAGTATTTCCCGAGCCCACCGCTTTTTGCCCCAAAGATCTGAGAGCCTCCAGCAGGAGCTCTGAGAGTTCATCTGTTCCGATCCCACCCAGTGCCGGCTTGCTCTGACAGCGGTGCCCTGCTGACCCTACCCCACCCCCGCACCAAGATACACACTTGTGCACACACACAGCCTACAGCGGGAAGGTGGTTTTCCGGCCTCCCTCCAGGCCCCTGGCACTGGAGGCCGACATTCAGGTGCACCTGTGACACAGAATCCCTAGTGAGTAAAGTGGACTGAAACCTCTCCGAGAGGCACCTGCATCCCCACCTCCAGGGGCTGCCCTGGGACCAGGGGTCCTCAGGGTCAGATTGGTCTGGAGTACATACCTTGCCATCTCAGGGGAGCCATCCTGGTCACTGGGGCACTGCAGAAGAGAAGTAGTTCATGCCACCTGTGTCCTCCCAGCCTTCCACAAGGAGGGTGAGGGTGGGGCAGTAGAGGGTGGTGGCAGCAGCTCCAGCAATGGAGCCCAGAAGCCCGCACCGGCTGCCATAAGAGGGCCAGCACTCTTTCAGCCAGAGCAGCTGCTTGGGCCAGGACAGCAGAGCAAAGGCCCAGAGTTCCAGCGGGTGCCCTGCTTTCTGCACCTCCCCAGGCCCCGGCTGGGGGCATCCTCACCTCGCACCTCCAGGCGGCACTCACACTGCGCCTCGCCCTGCATGTTGGTGGCCCTGCAGACATAGAGGCCCCCATCAAAGGGGCAGGGCTTTCTGATCTCCAGGGTCAGTACGCCCTGCTTGCTGAACATGCGGAAGCGGGCGTCTTCTCTCAGGTCCAGGCCATTCTTGAACCAGGAAATCTTGGGCTATAAATCGGGTGATGGAAGGGAAACCATCTCAGGCTGAGAAGAGACCTGGCAGGAGCCCAGGATGACTGGTGTTTGTGCTTCAACTCTGGGGCTCCCAATGGAGTCCCAAACCACACCCCAAGGCTGTGAATGAACAGGGAGCCAACACTGCATGCCAAGGCCCTGGCACCCAGAGGTGGAGGGAAAGCAGGAGACCAGAGAGGGAGGGTTGCAACTGCTGGAGGCTAAAGCCTATGAGCCACCCCCACCCAGAGAATGATCCAAAGGCAGGGATGTATCAAAAGAACAGAGGAACCAGCTCAAAGGGGGGCTCGCTGACCAAATCTGGACAATTTGCACTTACAAATAAAAATGATGGCAAGAAATGACAACCCACTGAAGAAAATCCTAAGTCCACATGGATAAAAGAATTTTAAAAAGAAGAAGCTTATGAGCCCTGCCTCCTGGGTCAGTTGCCTGGGTCTGCCTGGACCGGGGTGTGAAGTGCTCTACCTTGGGGCTGCCCCGGACAGCACAGCAGAGCACAGCATTGTAGCCCGCGATGACCGAGCGGTTCACCAAGGGCCGGGTGAAGCTTGGGGCCTCAGAGAAGTCCAGGGCCTTGTAGCTGGGTGGCTCATATGTGACACCTGTTGGCAAGAGGACCTTGTACCAAGGTGGCTACGCTTTCTGCCCCAGTGCTACCCCCCCAGGGGTGGGAGTGGGGCTACAGCACCTGGTCTGGGGATAAAGACGGGCTCCTTGGTGGTGGCGGCTTTGTCACTGGGACCCACCATGTTATGGCTGAAGACCCGGAAGTAGTAGCCATTGCCAATGATGAGCTCTGACACCACACAGTGAGTGCTGCGGTAATGCTCCAAGACCGTGAACCACTCCTGGGGGGTAGGGAGGAGAAGGAGGGCTCTCTGGGGCCAGGTCCTACAATCTGCCTGGGGCCTCTCTTGGGGACCCCTGGTATCTCCACCCCCAGGTTGAGGGGGACCAGAGCAGCAGAGGGATGGTGAGAGATGGGTCCATTCTGGGGCCAGGGAAGGGGCAGCCCAGAGCTAGGAGGATGTCTGGGGGCGCCCAGGACCCCAGGCTCACCATGGTCTTCTTGTCAGCTTTCTGTACCGTGTAACCCCAGATCTCTGTGTTGCCATCATCCTGGGGTGGCTTCCACTCCAGAGCCACATTGAAACCCCAAGCTTCAACAACCCGAATATCCTGGGGAGGACTGGGCTTGTCTGCAGGGAGATAGAGGCCGTCAGAGCACACGCCTCCTGACACTGCCTGAGGAAGAACTGGGGTGCCGGGCAGCAGGGCCCCCTCGCCCCTGCCAGCTAGGCCTGGCCTCCACCTTCTGCAGGGGCTCCGAGCACACCTAGAGGAGGGGCTGGGGCTGGAGGCTGTGAAGCTCTGGGTTGGGACTAGAAACCAGCGGGATCCGAGGCCCCAGGGCCACGCACCAACGATCTGCAGAACCAGCGAGGCCTTGTCCTCCATGTTCTCGATGCGCACTGCCACCTCGTAGGTGCCCGAGTGGGCGCGGCAAGCGGCCCGGATGAACAGGATGCTGTCCGTGGGGCTGTTGCGGATGCTCACCTCCTCACCTGCCAGGGGCTGCCCCTCCTTGGTCCAGGTTACCTGAGGCCGAGGCTTGCCCTGGGGGTGGGGACAGCCCTGCTCTGAGCCTGGTTCTCCTGAGCCTGGCCACTGCCCCCCTCACACCTCAGCCCATCAGCCCGGAGACCCTCCATCCACTGGGTGGGGACCCCACCTGGAAGCTTCTCCCCCCAGGGACAGGGAAGGAAGCCAGCTGTACCTGGAAAGGAATGAGGAGGTTCACGGGCTCCCCAACCTTCCTCTGGATGGTCTGGCGCAGGTGCCTGGGCAGCTGGAGCCGTGGCCGCTCTGGGGGTCCAGAGTGGGTGGCTCAGCAGGGGCCCACCACGGCCCCACCCTGAGAAGCTCCCTGGTCTCCATTCTCTCTTGAGACAGAGCCCAGAAGACGGCAGCTGAGGAAAAAGCTGCCTGCTGGACCCTGCCCTCCTCTAACTTCCCCTAACTCACAGAGACTTGCATCTACCCAGCCCCAGGTGGCTTCCATCTGAGCCTCACCATGCCACTCCAAGAGGCGGGTATCAGAGAGAGTAAGCAACCTGTTTGAGGTCACACAGCTAGTAAGCCCTGGGCCAGGATGCAAACTGAGGCTTTTGGAGCCCAAACCCAGGCTGTTTCCACTACGATTTGCTGCCTCTTTCCAACTTGAGAACCAATCCTTACACGATCGATCCTTTGTCGGGACAAGGAACAGAGGAATGGGGAGTTGATCTCACAAAGGCAATCAGACCCTGAGTGGCCTCTGCTGAGGACACGGAACTAAGAGATTCATAGAACAGAGCTCTGCAGCAATGGTGTAATGACCCATATCTTCCCTGTTCCAGAACTGGGCGGCCGGCACGGAAAATCCGAGAGAGCCTCCTGCCAGGGTTTGCCCTGACACCAGGTCACAGATGAAGCCTCCGTCCCCGGCGGTCCCTGCCCACTGCCGGCCCCTACCTCTGGTGGGCTGCCCGCCGAGGGCCCCAGGCCTCAGCGACAGGCCTGTGACGGTGCCTAGGGGCAAGGCACTCACGCAGTATCTCTTGCACCGTCACAGGCTCCTTGGTGGTGGCAGGGGCCCCCGGCCCGGCCACGTTGTGAGCCCGCACCCGGAAGAGCAGCCGAGCCCCCGTGGGCAGGTCCTTCACCAGCAGCGACGTGTGCTCTGTCAGCCCCGGCAGGGCAGCCACCCACTCCAAGCCTGGGGATGGGGGCGGGGGAAGGCCACGGGCAGGGTCAGCGTGGACACCCCACCTGTGCTGACTGAGGCCCAGCGGGGGGTCAGGTGCCTGGCCAGGGGGCTGGGAGGTGGGGGGTGGTGCCCCAGGCTGGGGCAGGGGCACTCACAGCCCTCCCGGCAGTACTCCACGCTGTAGCCGTCCAGGCCTCCAGCTCCCACGCGCTCTGGGGACCGCCACTTGAGGGAGACCGTGGTGTCGGAGACATCCTCCACAGCCAGGTGGGTGGGTTCGCTGGGGGGACCTGGGCGGGGGGCATCAGAGGGGGGTCTGAGGGAGCCTGTGCCAGCCAGGGAAGCTGAAGCGCCCATGGCCCGGATGCCTCCACTGCCCACGGGTCAGCCCCCAACCCGGGCCTTCAAGCAATTAAGGACTGTTTCAGCTCCTTTAAAGGGCATGGCTCTAGTCTCTAGACTGGCTTAAAAGCAGTCAAACACACATCTATTAGGATGGCTAAAGCCCCCAAAAAGCTGACAACACCAAATGCTAGAGAGGATGCGCAGCCACGGGATCTCGCCCTCATTGCTGGTGGGAATGCCAGAAGGTACAGGCACTTGGGAAGACAGTCCGGCAGTTTCTTACAAAGCTAAACATGGGCTTGCTGAGCAGCCCAGCCATCGCACTCCTATGTATTCACCTAAATAAGATGAAAACTATGTCTGCACAAAAAATCTGCACATGGTTGCTTATAGCAGCTTTGTTCATAATTGCCCAAAACTGGAAGCAACCAAGATGGCCTTCAATAGGTGAATGGCTAAGCAAACTGTGGTACAACCGCACAATGGAGTGCTACTCAGCAATAAAGAGCAGTGAGCTACTGTTCCAGAAAAGACACTGAGGAACTTCAAACGCCTGTTTCAGAGTGGAAGAAGCCTGTCTGAAAAGGCTACTTACTATATGATTCCAACTGTATGACATTCTGGAAAAGGCAAAACTATAGAGACAATAAAAAGATCAGGGGCTGCCAGGGGGTCGGGGTGAGAGAGTGATGAGTGGTGGATCACGGGGCATTTTTAGGGCAGTGAAACTATTTTGCACAATACTGGAATAGGTACATGACACTATGCATTTGTCAAAACCCACAGAACTAAACAAGCAGAGTGAACCCTAGTGTAAACTACAGACTTCAGTGACTACTAACGCATCAGTATTGATTCATCAGTTGTAACAAATGCACCACACTAATGTAAGATGCTAATAATAGGGGAAATTGGGGGAAGGGCGCATACGAGGCCTCTCTGTACTTTCCGCACAGTTTCTGTACACCTAAAACTGCACTAAAAAATTAAGTCTTAAAAAATCAATTAAAACAAACAAAACAGCAACAATTACAAAAGAGGGATCGAAACAGGAAAGACACCCAAGAGAACACAAACGTGCTTAGGAGGACGTCTGTCAGATAGTGTAAGAAACGCTACAAATGTGATTTAAGAAAAAAAAACAGCAAAAAGTCGCCTAAAACACGGAATTTCCTGGCGTTGTGATGAGGTGAGCTAGGTCTGAGCCAACCAGAAGTCAGCCTCTAAAGAGAGGGTGGACCCTTCTCTCCACAGGCACTACCCCCTCCTGCCAACTCCCCAAACTGCCCTGGACAGCCAGACAGCCACGCCTTCCAGACTCACTACTGGTGGGGACAGGTATCCTTGAGAGCCTGGCTACACCCTCAGCATCTGCTCTACCCTCCCCGCCCATCACACAGATGAGGAAACCGAGGCCTCAGGGAGAGAGGACCACTATGGATGGCCGTGCCCGGGAGCCATGGGGAGGTTTCCCCGAACCAGGGGCCTTCCACAGACAGATGCCCTCAGACACCAGCGGACCCCGCAGGCACCACTGCCCTTGTCCGGTCCTGTACATGGCAAATCTTGGGTTGAGGGAGGGGGAACAGGGGGCAGTTAGCATTTATTAGCACCTGCTGTATGCAGATGCTCTGCCTGAATTCTCGTTTCATCCTAACTTAACTGTCTGGGGAGAGCCTGTCATTAACCTCCTTTGGTAGATGTGGAAAGTGAGGCTCCAGAGGTGAAGGAGTTCAAGCAGGGATAAGAGTGGGGTGAGTCTCAGCTCTGGGTGACCTCTCTGAGCCTCAGTTTCCTCATCTGTCAAAAGGGGATGTATGTCCCTCACAGAGGGTACCAGCTGAGAATTAAGGAGATGATGGACGGAAAGGCCTAGCGTGGGGCCTCCCACAGAGCTGCTGCCGTTTTGGGGGCCCCGTGGCTGGGGATGGCGTCGGGGGCAGTGCCGGGGCGGCAGGCTCACCAATAGGCATGAAGGGCTGGGAGGCAGGGCTGGGTCTGGACATGCCGATGGCGTTGACCGCATACACCCGCATCTCATAGACCACGCCCTCAATCATGCGCCGCGCCTCGTGGCTCAGCTCCCGCAGCAGGTCGAAGTTGAGCCGCATCCACCGGTAGCTCTTCTTCTTCTTGCGTTCCAGGATGTATCCTGACAACGGGGAGCCAAGCGCTCGGGTCTGGAGCCCCGGCACCCCCCGCACTCCCTGCCCCCTGCCCCTGTGCCCTGGAGCTCACCCAGGATTGGCTGCCCTCCATCATAGGCAGGTGGCTCCCACTGCACCGTGCAGGAGTCCTCGCCCACGTTGCTGATCAGGGGGGCAGCAGGAGCATCTGGCACGTCTGGAGAGGTAGATGCGCCATCAGCCCTGCCTGCCCCGCCTCCCCCCAGCGACAGGCTGCCCGCATCATCCCCATCTTTCTAGGATGCAATTCTGATCATGTCACCAGCCTCCCATCAACGCTTGTGGCTCCTCACTGCCCATATTCACCCCTTGTTATGCTTTGAATTGTGTTCCCCTAAAAGGCATGTTCAAGTCCTAAGCCCAGGTCCTGTAAATGTAACCTCAGATGGACATAGTTAAGTTAGAATGAGATCATGCTGCAGTAGGTGGGCCTGAAGCCATGACTGGTGTCCTTACAAGAAAGGGAGCCGGGGACACAGGCCCAGGACAAGGCCCTGAGGCCATGGAGGCAGAGCGTCTGCCAGCCGAGGACCACCGAGGGCTGCCAGCAACTCAGAAGCTCGAAGAGGCAAGGGCGGCTCTAGACGGAGCGGCCCAGCTGACTCCTTGGCTCTGAACTTCTTGCCTCCAGAACCGTGAGAATAAGTTTCTGTTGTTTTAAGCCTTCCAGTTTGTGGTGCTTTGCTACGGCAGCCAGAGGAGCCTGAGCCATCCCGTCTCCAGGCCCCATCGCCACCACCCTCCCCCTCCCCCAGCTCCCCCTCCACGCCTTTGCACCCACGGTTCCCTCTGAGATGCCGTTTCCCGCCACCTTCTCAGCCTCTCAAGGCTGTGCCCCCCAGGCACAGGGAACTGCTCCGTCCTTGGTGCTCCCACCGCACTTCAGACACCCTGTGTGGGCGGCAGCAGCACAGGAAATCTGTCAGGTGTTTCTGCTCCATCTCCCCCCAGAATGGGGTCTCCTTGAGGGCAGGAAAATCGCCCCATCTGGTGCCACTGCCTGGCTCGGTGAGGGTGTCCCGGGATGTTTGTTGAATGACTAAATGAACGAACGGATGGGCCCTCCCTGGGGTTGCCATCCACCTTCCCCAGCAGGGGCCCCGGCCGGCCTCACCGATGACCTTGACTGTGAGGTTGACCCGGTCCTCGCCCACAGGGTTCTTCACCGAGACCGTGTAGACGCCCTCGTCTTCCTTCTCCGCCCCCTCAACGGTGAAGATGCTGCGGTCCTTGGTGGTCTCCACACGGACCCGGCCCTCAGTCGCACACAGCAGCTGAGGCGGAAGAAGAGGGGAGCTGGGGACAGACCCCACGCCGGCCCCCACCGGCCCCCAGAGGCCCCTATAGTCTCTGCAGTGGCCTGAGATGGGAGCAGAGCTCAGCCTGGGCTCCATTGGGGAAGCCGCAACCTTGGTGGAGACCACGCCCATTGAAACACCTGGATCAAAAGCACTTGCTTAGGAAGCAGATGTGGCTCAAGCAGTTGGGTGCCCACCTACCACATGGGAGGTCCCGGGTTCAGTTCCCAGTGCCTCCTAAAGAACACGAGCAAGACAATAAACTGATGCGACAGGCTGGCACAGTGAGCTGATGCAACAAGATGATTCAACGAAGAGACACAAGGAGAAGAACACAACGAGAGATGCAACAAGCAGGGAGTGGAGGTGGCTCAAGCAATTAGGTGCCTCCCTCCCACATGGGAGGTCCTGGGTTTGGTTCCCGGTGCCTCCTAAAAAGAAGATGAGCACACAACCAACAGACACAGAGAGCAGACAGAGAGTGCAAACAACGGGCATGGGCGGGAAATAAATAAATTTAAAAAAGAATAAAAAGGCATTTGTTTAGCCCCCATCGTGTGCAGCCAGGGCAGGGGGCTCAGGCTCTAGCTCTAGCTTTGTCATGGAACTTTGGGCCATCACCTCAGTCTCCTTATCTGTCAGATGGGAATAACCTGTGAGAAGCCACAAGACCTCAGGTGCGCTTCCTCCAGAACTCACAGGCCTGGGCACTCGGCCGGGGCAGCCACGCTTACCAAAAAGTAACCCCCTCCCTCGTTGGGAGGAAGCGCATAGCTCAGGTCCACGCAGGAAGAAGGCAGCCAGGGAGGGGCCCAGGCACCAGGGCTTCCTGGCCAGGTCGAGGATGGGAATACCCTCAGGGGGACACCCTCAGTGTACCTGGCTGAGGTGTGAGGACCCCATGGGGCGAGAACACACAGGGGGCCCTGGCCGGGTGTGAATCTACCCCCTGCTGAGGCAACTTTCAGGGGTGAGCACCCCCATAGACACCCCCCCTTTAGGGTGGGCAACGCGTGGGCAGGAAGAAAACAGAGGACAGGTGAGCCATGTCCCAACTCCAGCTCACTCACCTTCTTGTCAAACACCCACTCGTCACTGGCACTTGCATCCCCTGAGGCGTCGGGGGCTGGCTCAGCTGGGACCTTATTCCCCTGAGAACGGAGCAGGTGGGGAGGAGGGGGAAGAGGAGCTGGCTCAGCTTGGAGGGAATCCCTGCCCAGCGGCCCCTGGGCCTCTCCTTTGCCACCACCCCTGCCCTGCTGCCCACCCTGCCTCACCTCCCAGCCAGATGAGCCAGGGAGCTCCCCACCAGAAGCCAATTGCACTCCTTGGTCCCATGTACCCATTTTACAGGTGGGAAACCCAAGGAAGGAGCCACAGTACCTGTGTGATGGTCTTCTGCCAGATCACGGTGGGAGCAGGGTCCCCGGAGATGGGCACGTCCAAGCGCAGCTTGTTCCCAGCCACGACCACGATGGTGTCTGGCGTACGGCCGGGGCAGTCCAGGTGGATCTTGGGAGGTTCTGGGAGGAGGAGGCATAGGTCAGAGGAAGGGAAGGAGGCCCGAGGCCCACGAAAGAGGGGGGACTTGGAAGGAGCACAGGTTGTGGGGCAGGGTGCTGCAAGCAAACCCATGCCCGTTTTCTGTTTGTTTTGTTTTATACCAATTGTAATGAGGTATAATTTACATGCAGTAGCACACAGATTGGAGCATCCAGTTTAATGAGTTTTGACAAATGTATACACCTGTGTAAGTAACCACCACCCCAGTCAAGATCTGGAACGTTTCCATCACCCCAGGGTTCCATGGCCATTAGGAAACCTTGGGGCAAACAAGTTCAATACGTTTCTTTACTGCAGGACTTCTCAGAACCTTTAACATGCTGCTGCACCTTCTAAATTGTCAAGAGGTACAGCAAGTGTTCAGTGTTTCCCAAAGTTGTTTCACCACGGAACTATTTTAAAATGGAGTATCATATTAACTGAACCACTAGGCACTGACTTAGAGTATGCCTTTTCTCCTAAAGCTAGGATTCTAATATATCTGATTAAAGTTTAATTTAAAAGCAGGAGGGGAAACTTCCAAAAGAAGGAAGGAGTCAATAATAAAATCTCACATCCATGATACAATTTGACAGCTCATCCACTTCGTTGCATCTCATCTTCACAACCACCCTATGGAGGAGGAGCTGTGGGGACCCCCAGTGTAGAGATGGGGAAACTGAGGCTCAGAGACATTATCATTGGTCCATGGTCATGAGTGGCGGTGCAGGGGCTGGGCCTCAGGCTCCCAACACCCTGCTCTTTCCTCTGCTTGTGAGTGGCAGGGAGAGGTGGGTGGAGGGGGTGTGGGAAAGCGGGCAGAGCCGAGGCAGCACGCAGGGGTCCCAAGACTCACCCTGCCTGGGCACGAAGTCAATCTTGACCTCTGCAAGAGAAGGAAGAGCACGTGGCAGCAGCGCCAAGGCAGGGCCCTGCGCCCAGTCCTCCCTACCCGTCCCCCCACCCGGCGGCTTACCCATGAAGTGGAGCTTGGCGGACAGGCTGCAGGCGAAGCCCTCGGGCACGAAGCTGTAGTCGGCCTCGTCCGCAGGCGTGACGTCGTCAATGGTCAGTTTGTGGACCCTGCAGGGCAGCGGTGGCTCAGAGGCCCCACGTGGGCCACGCACGCCGGGTCTCCCCGGAGACCCCAGCCAGGGCCCCAGGGGCCTCTCGCCTCCTCCAAGCTCGTGAGTGCTCTGATCTTTTGAAATGCTTTTCTCTCTTGTTTTTGGTGTTTCCAGCCCCCTCGCATGTTTTCTGAGGTAGGCAGCGTAGGAGTGAGCTCTTTACCCAAATGTCCCCTTGGCTGGGTCCTTGGAGACTGGGCAGGGGCTGTGTCTCGCTAATCCCCGTGATCGCAGGCCCAGCACGGGCTGCCCAGATGCTCGCGGCGTGAGTAAGAGCGGGAGGGCGACGGCCCCTGGCCAGGGCCGCCTCCTCGCCGCCTGGGGAGCCTCTGCCGGTCACCAGCGGGGGAGGGGTGGGGGTGGGGCCCTGTCTGTCTGTCTCCATCTGGTCTCCCTCTCTCTGTACCCCTCTCTCTGTCTTGGATGGGCTCTTCCCTTCTCTGTGTCTCTCTCTCTGTCTCTCCATATCTTTATTTCTGTCTCTCTCTCCATCTGTGTCTTTTTCTCTCCCCATCTCTATTTGTCTGTCTCTCTCGATTTCTTTTTTTCCCCTCTTATCTCAATCTCTCCCTCCATGTCTGTCTGTGGCTCTTTCTGTCTCTCTCAATCTCTTTTTCTATCTGTGTCTATCTTTTTTTTCTTTCTTATCTCTATCTCTCTGTGTCTGTCTCTGTCGGCCTCAGGCTCTGTCTCTCTGTCCCTCTATCCATCTCTATTTGTCTGTCTGCCTCTCGATTTCTGTTTTTCTCATCTCAATCCCTCTCTGTGTGTCTGTCTCAGTCTCTCTCTCACCATCTCCATGCCTGTCTCTCTCTCTTCCTCCCTGCCATCCCAGTTTCCCTGGCTCTGCCCGCCC
>JAQZBX010028373.1:0-27830 GCA_029593785.1 Cabassous unicinctus | reverse complement strand
TATTTTTAATCTCTTCCTTCACTTCTTTAAGTTGGTCCATGATATTTCTTTGGAAAGCTTTGATTAGTTGTTCAATGTTCTGCTTCACTTCATGGTTTTTAGTTTGCTCATTGGATTGGTCCATGTTTTCCTGTTTCTCAGTGCGGTTTGTAATTTTTGTTGCCCTGTAGTCATCATTTTATCTTGATGGATTTATTCAGTTGATTAGCTTCTCTCTCTGCTCTAGAGTTTTATTTAGTTGGTGGTTCTGTGTGTGTGTAAAGTTTTCTCTTTGATACTTTTTCTTTTTTTTTATTTCCTTGCTTCTTTCTATGTTCCCTTGAAGGCAAAAGATTAGGGCCAGAGGAATCAAAAGATGTGAGAAAGGAAGAAGGATAATAGTAATATTGGTAAAAGTTAGAAGAGGGGCCAAATAAGACTTAATGAAGTGAATATTTAACTCATGTAGGCAGTGTAGAGTAATAGGAAAGAATGTGGAGTACCTACAATGGACTGGGAAATCAAATACAGGAATATATATATAATGATTTAGAAGGCCAGAATTATGAGGAGGGAAAGAGTTAAGAAAGGGCTAAAAGGAAAGAGTTAATATTAATAAAGAAAGAAAAAAATGAAATAGAGGGAATAGAAATTGAAAACCTTGATTTGTGGGCATATGGGAAAAATGTGGTATTTAATAACCACAACAGAAAGCAGAAGGCAGGAAGATGAGGGAGGGATAAGAGATAGTTTGGAATACAAAATTAATATATAGAGAGAATGGGAAATTACTGAAGAAGAAGCACAGCAAAGAAGAGAGAAGCTAGGATCACCTAATTTTAAAAAAAATGAAAGAATGAAGAAAGGGCAGAGGAAAGAGGAAAGAAAAGCAAGAGACAACCAATAAACAGAGAAAAACCAAACAACTATACTGGCAAGCAGTCAAAAAAGTTAAGGGGGATCAATATTCCCTGGGGTCCTATGGATCCTCTCAGCTTGCTTGTGTTTATCAAACAATTTCCCCACAGGATTTTATATGCAGGTCCTGAAGCAGCTTTTGGCTATTAAACTAAATTAAAAAGAATTTATTTTTCATTTATTAAAGTGACCATTTTATTTATTTATTTATTTATTTATTTATTTATTTATTTATTTATTTATTTATTTTTGGCATACTACAGGACCAAAAATAAGTCTTTCTCTAGACTACCCCCCTCATGGAGGGGACCCTAACTGGGCTCATGGAAACTAATCAAGCACTTTCCAATTTCTGGATTCCCCAGGGATGCAAAAGTCTGATATTTCTCAGTGTAGATTGCTAAGAATGGCAGACTCCACCCTTCTGGTTCAGAGCCCCTGCGTCACTGGGCTGCTGGTAAATGAGGTTTACTCTGCAGATTCACCTCTCCCCTCAGCCTGGTATTGCTTCAAGCTGGCTTATCTTCTCCCCAAAGTTATGAGGGTGTCCAGGTAGCCAGATCAACAGCTAAAATATCCCCTCTCTGCTTTCTGTCAGAACGCTCCCTCTCTTGGAGATTGCCCCTCTCCCCAGCTCCACGAGGTCTGGGGCTTATCCCTGGGCAGCTAGTCAAATCAACTCCCTGAGCAGATTAACCCCTCCCCTCCTCTGGGTGCCAATTAACTGCAGCCGTTTTATTCATCTAACTTGCAGGTGTCTTCAGGGAGCCAAATCCCCAGAAAATAAAGCTTTCTTGCTGGAGCTCCCCACTCAGAAAATGCCCCCTGCCACCGGGTCCAGTTCCCCAGTTACCAGATAGGAGTCACAGTTCCAACCAGGAGTTGTGGTTCCAACCGGTTCCCCCTCCTGTAAGGGTGGGGGTCAGCTGACTGTGTTAACCACCACAGGCAAGCTTAAAACTCACGAATCTCTATGGTTCAGTCCACGCCGTCAATCTGCTCAGATAGATGTCCCAAGCTTCTCACTCCACACGCCTGCTGCACAGACCCCTGTGCAGGACCCCATCCACTATCTGCCATGTTCTGGGAGCTGTCCACAGTTCCCTTCCTAAGCCGATGCCATCTTGCCACTCCTCCCCCCCAAAGGTATTTCTTACTCTTAATCCACTGGTGCCTATGAGGAAATATATTTTCAAAATGAATTTTCAATTTTCTTATGCTCTTATATATGTGAATGGTAGTTTTAGATGGCTTACAAAACACCACAGCTAAGCAAGCTTGTCTAGGGGCAAAATCACTTAAAATTTCTTATCCTGTCAACCTCTCAGAAAGAAAACCTCATCAGAAGTTAAAAGTAATGGATGTAAGCAGTGTTGTTCTTCCCCTAAATTCTCAACTCAGCAGCATCCTCATCTCTGACATTTTCCCTCCAGTCAATTGGAATCACACTCTCCCATGAAGAGGCTGGCAATCCTTTCATCACAGTGTTACAAAATAGGTACTTTTGGAAACAGTTTTCTCACTTAACTATTACAAAAAACCCTCCCTAATTGATAAATCTGCCAAGTTCATCTCCAAACAGATACTGTGATACTTGCCTCAACACTTTGCTTTGCATTTGAAGTCCTTGTTACTGACTTAAAAATAGAAGGATACAGAAAAGGGAAACAGCTTCAAGAGAATGTACAAACCTGATAAAACACCACTGGGGGAAATGTAAGTGAGAGAGAATAGCTATTTTGTCCTTCATCACCTCATCATAACCTCAAGAGAAAAATGGATGTGTTTATTTGAGAAACCATCCCCTAGGTCTAATATCCTTGACAAAGTGATGAGATTCAAAAAAGAAAGTAGGTTCTAATCAGTTTCCCTCTGTGATATTTAATCTTTCACTGAAGGTAACAGTTATCATTTTATTGGCTGTAAATGGTAGGTACTAAATAAATGTTAGATGAAGGGGTGCATGAATGAAAAAAAATAATTAATAGTTTTAAACCAACTTTGAGGTTGTTTTCAAGAAATTTTCCAATAGTGTATACAAATAGATGTAACTGGTAGTAGGTATAGCTCAATTGACTGAGTACCTGCTGCCCATGTACGAGGTCCCAGGTGTAATTCTTGATGCCTCCTAAAAAAATATAATGGACCCAATCAACTTCTTTAAAATGCATTTAAAAGAAATTGAAGGCATTAGAGTAAATCAGGAAAGCTGGACCAAAATGTGGGTTACATATTTCTGTTAATCCACTCTGTCCTCTACATGAAATGTGGCATAAAGACATCTGCTCATATTCAGGCTTCTGCTGGTGCCTGCATTATATTTTTAAATGAGACCCTATAGCTGCATTCTAATGCATTACTTTCATTTACTAAAGTATGCATAGTCACATACTATTTTCACAGAAGCCTTTATTCAATCAGTTTGAGAGCAGTACTGAGTATCTCCAGCTCCACTTATATCTCTGCCAGATCCAGCTGACTTTCGCATTTCACCTCTGTGGCAATACATGCCCTCCCTGAAGGAAAATAAAATCGATACAAAATTCAGCAGGAGATGGAGTAAGGGAAGAAAAAAAATCCTTATAGATAACCAGTAAAATGTATGAAAATATGACTCCTTGATGTTTGTGTGACACATATCCTAGCAAATGCTATCGTGAACACCTATAGCCTTTCTTTGTAAAAGTTAGCAGAACCATTGCCAATTTTGATGGAACTGTAAGGTAAAGAGTAGGGAAATCAATCAATCATTTGTTATTTTTAAAAAGGGAAGTGCATTGTATGTTCTCTGCTGGCATATAATATGGTAGCTGATGGTTCATTTTGAACCTGCTTGACACAGACAATAATTTGTTCAGATCATGGCTTCAGTGTGTAGACAGAAGACACATCACAGATCCAGGAAAGAGGATGGGAATCTCCCAAGGCTGAGAATCAAAGATGTTCAGGAGAAAAATCATGGAATAGTGGAAATGAACTTGGACGGAGTCTGCTGTAACTTAGTAGCCATTCATTTTTCATCCTGGTAGCATGGTATAGAGGAAAGTGCTTGGGCATGGGGTAGAGCTGCATTGGAGTCCTTTTGCAGTTATTTTCTAACAGTGGGAGCCTGGGAATGAATGTGGAGGCTCACCGAGTGTCAGTTCCCCTATCTGTAAGATCCACAAAGTGAGGCTCATATCTCCATCACAGATTTTTGTAAGGTTCAATGAAATTGTGATTTCAAATGTGCCTGGTAGAATAAGTTGGTATTCAGTAATTATTATATCCTGACAGACCTGATTACCAGAATGCTGAAGCAGCAAATTACCTCAAATCTCAGTGGTTTAACACAATAGGAGTTAGTTTCTTTCTCATGCTACACATTGGCAGTCAGTGTTAGAGAGATGAGGATGAAGCTCCACCATTTGAAACATTCTTTAGTCATCACAAGAGAGTAAAGAAAAACAGAATGGCCAAAGAGATGTATTAATGTCTCTATCCAGAAATGACACACCCCACTTTGCTCCCATTTTATGAGTAAAATATAGTGTTTGTCTCTGCCCAGCTGCAAAATGGTCAGGAAAAGTACAGAGGAAAATGGACTATATTGTGATCATTCTTTCTCTGCCACAGGTACATTTCTCCTACCAACAACTCCTGTTAATGCTCTTCATCAAAACTTTAGGTTGCCTAAAAGTCAAAATAAAGGCCATTTAATCATTAATGCACAGCATTTATCACTGATATGTCACTGCCTAAGAGTCTGTCATCAAATAACCAATTTTACTAAGTTGTGTCACTATAATTTCAGCCAAAAGTAAAGAAATATCAACCTCCACACAGTGAAAACACCCTCATTTTATCTAATTTGGCAGATCAATGGATAGTGAAAATCTAATTGCCATTAGGGATTTAAAATATGAAAATAGCCCAGAGGAATCCTTCATCAATATTTTGGTGTTAAGAGGGTTGCAGGGACCTCAGTATAGGAAGCTGTGGCTTCTTCACCCATCTCATGGGGGTGATGAGCTTCTCATTGCTCTTCACATCTGCAGCTATAAAATAAAGTACCTGGACTAGCAATTCTCTAGGGATCTTTCAACCTCTAATATTAAACCATTCTACAGTCATTTTTATAAATAATTTCTGACTGGACTGTATAATGCTGATGGAATTTCTTCTGCTTTCCACCAAAAATGTTGAACTCCATAGGAAAGCAGAAGATAAATTGCCTGCTTCCTGCCAGACTCACTTCCTCTCTTCATATCTACCGTGGGTCAAGCAGAGAGCTTTTCGATGAAATGATATTCACAAGCTCCTTCAAAAGTACTGCTCAGTGCCACTGATAATAAATAAGACTTTCCTTTTAAACAACATTTGCTTTTAATATATTTGAATTATCATTGTTAATTAAAGCTTTCTTTTTAAGACACTCTTCTCTATTTTAAATACAAATCCATGCTTTATGTCTTTTCTAATTCTCATAAAAAGCAACCATTCAATTTGCCCAAGGAAATTGGAATATGCATTTATTTAATCAACATTTCCCAAGATTTTACTTAAGTTTCAGACCTCCTTTTGGCACAAGGGATACTGAGTTAAAAAAAATAAGCCTTTTCCTCAAGGAGCACAGTGCCTACTCTTGGGAAGACAGGTTGGTGAAAATTAATTATAATGCAGCATGATAAACGTAAAGATATGGGAAAGAGAAGAGTGATATGTGCTCTGTGATAACAGGAAATTTTGAAATACACTAGAGAATAAGGGCAGTGGTTTACAAATAGTTCTGAGTGAGGAAATATATTTTGTCAATTAATTCTCCATCATTCCATTCCACTATAACCAATCATGTCACTGATATGTGGCCATTTTTCATGAAGTACACAGAAGTCTCTTAGTGAATAACCACCTCCCCCTTAAAATCACTAGAAAGCAGATACATGGGAGCTTCTGAATAAAATATATGCAACACAAGCTCATTTTCCAAAGCATAATTGAGAGATTCCTAGGGGAATTTCTCAACTTTCAAGTTGTCTTCTTTTTTTCTTTTTCTCATTTATTCATTTCTCTTCTCTTTTTCACACATCCTGATTTTACAAACTTCTTTCTTCATTCCATTACTCTTGCTTCATTCCATTTTCATAGTCCCTCTTCTTCAAAAGATGAATTTCCTCTTAGTCTCTCCTTGCATCTAAATCAATAGCTTCAGTTTTACCCTGATACTTCCAACACTCATGAATGAAAGTAAGCAGGCATTTCTCTGCTTGCATCAATCTTTCTAAAGCACAAATTCAGTTACTTTTATAGGGAAGGGCCTATTGCACCAGACATGACATGCAGCCCTGTAATGTCAATCCAGGTGCCAGAAAGTTGCACGCTAGGAGGAAAATGGTTTAATCTGTGATTCCACCTGGCCCATGAATTTCCAGAGGCCTTGCTTATAGATTGTCAGAACTGTTCATTTAGTTTGTTGTGAAACCAAAGTCTTAATATCTGTAATTTAGAGGGTTCAATAGGCAATTAAAGTGAGTGAAACTATTTTTGAATGACTTCTCTAATTTCGGAGAAATAGCTGGCATTGCAGCTCAGAAGAGCTACATTTTGAGGCAGCACCAGGAATTTAAAATTATTTATAGGCCCTTTAGATAAGTCCTTTGCTATGCTAAGTTGAGAAACTTTTATCTCCCTTTCTTTATCTTTTTTTTTACTTTAAAGCTACAGTGCTGACAAAAGGAAACATTTCTAATATAGATTATCAGCCACAACCACAGAACATTAAATGGTTCAACTTGAGCAAAGGTCAATCGTGTTTTCTGTGGTTGCCTTTCACTCTTGGATCTGTGGTTATCTTAAAATGCATGCACCATAGTGAATTTGTGTTTGCATTCAATGGTTTGTGCTTAAATGTGCCTGAAAGTGTGGTAAAATGGAGTTCCTTACATGGAGGTCCTTACATGCTAGTCATTTATAAGCAATTCCTTAGACATTTTATTAATAATGAGGATGTTTGTTTACTCCTGAAATAAAAGAGAAGTTTTCTGAACTCAAAATGTAGCCCCAAATAACAGGTGGAAATGATAAGCTGTGTCCTGGAGCTTGATATGCAAAGGGGATGCAGTCAACAGGATGACTTCCCAGAACAAGAGTCATCTCAAGGAGGAAGCACATGAGGATGTGGGGCCACATAAGTACCCCTGACACAGAGGGTTTTCAGAGAGGCTCACAGGAGCATTATTCCATCATATACAGAGGCACTGGGAACTTTTTGAAGGGCTAGATAAATTGTATCCACTAAATCCAGGAAGAAACTGACCTAGTGAGACAAACTTGCTAGTTCCCTACCCCAAATCCCCTTTTCCCCTTCTTCCTCACAGATCTAACACTGGTTTTCTTCCAGGGGATATCATGTCTGGATAAAAGAATACAAAATACATTTAGCAACTTCTCTGACAGCTTGGGTGACAGGACTAATGAGGTTTAAGTGTAGGTTGGCTGGGAAATTCTGGGAAAGTTTAGGTTTCCTCAAAATGATGCAACCCTTTTATCTTATTACTCTCATCTTCCTTCCTGGTCTGAGAACAAGAGGCTGGAGACAGAGCATTCCTTTTATGATCAAAAGGCAATCAGGCAGATGAAAGCCAGTTCTAATGATGATAAGAGCAGAAAACTAGAAGGGGCCTGGGAATTAATGCTCTTGTAGACTGTTGCAAGAAACATGAAAATCCAACAAGACTAATTTCACTGTAGAGAGCCTCCATTAGGTTTCAAATTCAAATGCCTTCTTGAGAATGTTAAGAAAATTCAGTTCCTGTGGGAAATTTCCAGCACATTAAGCAAATAAACAAGAAAATGAACAAACTGAAACAAAACAAAATACACTCCACCAAAACAGCTTAATATGTCAAAGTGTAAGGAATCACTTTTCATAAGTGAAAAGATATGATAGTGTTTTCCTTATTCTGATGTGTTCTATTTCAACCAGATGTTTCTGTTTGGTAAATAATAATGGGAATGATAAAACAAATTTTAAAATCCTGCCTTGCAGTGAATACTTCCTTGAAATTATTTGGGGATATTTTTATATTTTCTAAGCACTCATACAATTTTTCTTTTCTATTTTTTTTCACAGATGCATATATTTTTAGGAATCATTTTCAGTTATTATCTGATTACTCAGTTTTACTGTATCCCATTCCATTACTTCCTACTTTGGCCTTCTTCAGTTCCAACCCATTGTTCAAATCACTGTTCCAAAGAACACAAGCAGAGTTATTCAAAAATCCTTTTTCTGAGCAAGACACTCTTCCCAAATTTTCCTGAATATTTTACAAGATATTCTGGGCACCAGGATACAAACACATGAAAAATAAGCTGGCAATACACTGTGATAAATGCTCAAAGTATGATAATAGAGATGTCACATTTGAAAGAGAGAATGGTTGCTATGTTTGAGCAAGACTTTTCAGAGAAAGAGTATTGAAATGAGACTCCTAAGAGTGAGGAGTAAGTGAATCCAACAGTTTTCTTGGCAGAAGGAAAGAGTGTCACCAATGAGAGGACATAGGGCAGATGCCAAAGGGATTGCCACAAACTACCAGTTTGGCTAGAGTACAGGTTGAATGGAGGGGGGAAATGGAGGAAGGTAGGAATGGCATGTTGAACACAGATTCTAATGGTCTTTGGATTGTAAACTTGGGAGAATGTACTCTGTCCTGTAAATGGTGAGGTGCCTGTATATGTAGAAGATTGCCTCTGATTTAGCACACACTTGCTTTCCACTCTTGATTGCAGTAATATTTTTTTGGAGGTACTGGGGCTGGGGATTCAACCTGGGACCTAGTATGTGGGAAGCCAGTGCTCAATTGAGCTACGCTGGCTCCTCAGTAATTTTTTTAACCTAAAATGAACACAGTATGAGAGAGATCATCATCTAATAAAAATTGAGGAGACCCCATGGGATCCAAATGCTTGAAGACTGCCAGTATTCTTCAATAAATGGCAAGGCACATCTGATTAAATGTGCTTCTCTTAATTCTTGATGGTGTAGTCACTAAGAGAAATGAAATTGAATTTTCCTCAACACTTTTCAGTTTGGAATGATCTTTACAATCCATTTTTAATTTAATTTGCACAACCCCTAGTAAGCTCTATGAGGTAGGAATTATTTGTCTGTTAGTGCCTAGGTTTATGTAATGACGCAGAGACAGAGCTGCTACTCAAACACAGGCATTCTGAGGCAGAGTTTTCTATTCATTTTATTTCAACATCCAGTTCCTGCCATGAGTTGGAGTAGGGTGAGATATTCAAAGCAACATTTGTCTGGATTAGTGGTTCTCAGCTATAACAACTGTGCAAATGGCCAGGGCTCTTTATATCAGGGATTCTCAAACATTACTGTGCATTCACATCACCTAAAGATCTTGTCAAAGAAGCTGTCAGCGGAGGGTGATGCCCCTGGCCATTAGACCATAATTGAATGGCAAGGCTCTAGGGCACTGTATCAAAATCTCCAATACCACTTTCCCATACTAAACTTATCTTCAGGGAACTGTGATGTTTATTTCTAACTGAGTATCATACTTGTAAATAATGGAAGGAATATTTTGCCAGCATACTTGTAATCATGGAAGTTAAAAGAGCTTGAGAACTAAAGTCTGTCTGGTTGCTCTAGTGAGAACAGTCAAAACACCAATCAGAACTTCTGGTCTTATTTTATTTTTGCTTATCTTCTTCTCCCAAATGTATAGCCTTTCCCAGCACTTCCCCCAGTCTACTCATAAACTCCCATTCCCATCTGTAAAATCTTCTAATGAAGCCTCATGTTCTAACCTATACAGATGACTTTTACTTTGATGATGTGCCATGAGACGTTCAATATCCATGTCTTTGCTCATATTGTTTCTTCATTTGCAATGTTCATCTCTTAAGGAAACAAACCTACTCTTCAAGGTTGCATGCTTTTTTTGTGGATCAACTGTGGTAACTGTGACTTAAAGGGATCGCCAGAGTGACCCCAGCTTCAAATATTTTCTTTTCCATCTATTCAATAAATAAGATTATACATATCATAACATGTCTTATAAATTGAGGTTTCGATATTTTTATGCTCTTTATCTTGAAAATATATATAAATAATTCCTACATGGTTTAACTTCCTCTCAATCATCAATGAAGAAGACAGATTTTAGATATTCCAGACAAAGAACTTGTAAAATTGTCCTTTGTATGCTCAAGGAGATAAATAAAAAACAAAGAATTAAATACAATATATTAGGAAAATAATGTATGAACAATATAAGATTTTCAGAAAATATTACCCTTAAATAGGAATCAAACAAAAATACTTAATTTGGAGGCTACAGTAAACAAAATTTAAAATTACTTAGATGATAGAAATAACAGATAAAAGCTGGCAGAAGTAAGAATCAATGGTCTCAAAGACAAGGGATTTAAAATGATTAAGGATGAGGAGAAAAAAGATAAAATAATTTTTAAAAAGCTTGAAAAGAACTTAATAGATGTATGTACCAACATACACTTTATGGGAGTCCCAGAAGAGAAGAAAGAGAGAAGACAGGGGCAAAAGGAATATTCAAAATATGATGGCATACATATTCAGAAAGTTGAATGAAAGTCATGAATATGTGCATTCAAGAAGCCTATAGTTCTATCCATCTGTCCCATGGGATCTAAGCCCCCTCTCAATTGGCAGCAGAGTGTGCATCACCATCTGCAAATCCTCAAGATTGAAGAATGAACAAACATAAGAGGGAAATGCAACCATGGACTAAACAGGATATTATTATTATAGTAAGGGAAGAACTTGTAACACTAATAAAAAGATAGCAGTCACCAGAGATACTGAGGGGAGGGTGAGGGCAGAATTGATGTAACATAGGAAGTTTGGGAGACATTACATTGTTCTACTTGATAATGCAAGGATGGATACAGGCCATTATACATGTTACCAAAACCTATAAAATTATACAGTGCAATGTGTAAACCATAGTGTAAAAGATACAACATGGTTAGCAATGTTTCAATTGTAAAAAATGAACCACACTAATTAAAGATATTGTTAATGGGGGAAGGTGAGAGAGGAATACAGGTTGGGGTATATGATAATAGTTTTTATGTTACTTTTCGGTAATCTAAAACTTCCTTAAAAATAAAGTTAACAAAGAAGCCTGTAGTGCCTTGGAATATGTACCAGAGAAAAATATGTATTTAAACTTAATCAGTTCCCATGGAAATGATCTCATTGCAAATAGGAACATTTGATGAGGTAACTTTGCATAAGGTGTAGTCCAACTGAATCATGTTTTTTTTAAAAATCAGTTTTATTGCCATATATCCACACACCATACAATCCATCCAAGATACATAACAGCTCTCAGTATAATCACAGAGTTCCTTTGTGTTTTTTTTTAATCCAGATTACCAGAGGCCTTAATAAGTAGTATGAAAGTCAGGCAGAAAGAAGTCAGAGGACAGCCAAAAGCTGGAAGTCAGTGGAACACAGAAAAGAAAAGAGATGCCACTTTGTGCAATTCTTTGTGACAGAAAAAGACAAGGCTGAAGAATCACTGGCAGCCAGCATCAGAATGCCACCGTCTCCTGGAAGAAATCAATACCTTACTGATACCTTAATTTTGGACATTTCCTGGCCCCAAATTATGATCCAATTAAATTCCTATTTTTTAAGCCAAAACATTGTATTGTGTGCATTTTAGCAGCTAAGAGACTAAAACAAAGTCCAATGAGCCCCAAACAATTTATCCACAAACAGGATAAAATCAAAGAGAAAGACACCCAAATACACAGTAATCAAGTTGTGAATGTGATGTACTAAGGAGTCCCAATAAGTTTACAGGTTGATTTCTCATCAGAAACCATGGAGGAAAAGTGACTGTATCTCAAGTGGTTGACCCATGTATGAGGATCCAGTTTCAATCCCCAGTATCTCCTAAAATAAACAAGAAAACAAACAAAAACCATGGAAGAAAAAGGCAGTGTGTGCAACAAATGTACATGGTGCTGAAAGAAAACAATTAGGTAATGTGGTGGTTTGGAGCTATGCATCCCAGGAAAATCATATTCTTAAACTTAATCCATTCCTGTGGGTGTGAACCTATTGTAAAATAGGATCTATTGATGAGGTTACTTCAGTTAAGGTGTGGCCCACCTCAGTCAGGATGAGTCTTTATCCTATTGCTGGAGTCCCTTGAAGGAGGAATGAAATTCTAACAGAGAGAAAGCCAAAAGAAGCAAAAGCTGCAGGTAAACAAAACCCTGAAGGGAAGGGAGAGACCAGGAGCGGCCTTCATGTGCATTTCCACATGACAGAATAGCCCAAGACTAAGGATCACTGTAAACCAGCCCCAGAATGCCAGTTTTTAGGAAGAAAGCATGGTCTTGATTACACCTTGATTTGGACTTTTTTCATGAGCTAAAAAATTCTCTTAGTTTAAAACAAATGGAAAATTCACAATTACTTGGAAATTAAATACAATGCTGAAACAATGGGACCAACAAGAAATCTCAAGAGAAGTAAAGAGAAGTTAATGAAATTGAAACCACTCCATACCAAAATTGATGGCATGAGGAATTTATAAATCTAAATGTTACATTAAAAAATATAAGAACTCCTATCTCACCAATAGAGGATCTAGGAAAAGGAGAACAAACTAAACCCAGTGAGAGCAGAAGGAAAGAAATACCAGAGATTACAGTGGTGATAAAAAGGGAATAAAAGAAAAACAATAGAATCAATGAACCAACTTTGTCTAACAAGTTAGACAAAGATTAAAAGAGAGATGATGGAAATAATTAAATCAGAAATGAAAAGAGGAATATTACTACCGATGGCATGGAATTAAAGGAATAATAAGAGAACACTATGAAAAACTGAATGAAAAAGTTAGATAATTGATGAAAGAGACAAATTCCTAGAAACACCTAAACATCTTCTCTGACTCAAGAAGAAAGAGAACATCTCAACAGACAAATAAGAAATAGAGAGATTGAATTAGTAATCAAAAACCTTCCAACAGGGAAAATCCCAGGAGCACATGGGTGTGGAGTTAGTTACTAAAAGGTTCATTGTAGGAACAAAATCCCAGGCACAACAAAAACTTTCAGCAGATGACTGCTTTAATACTTACATAGCTCAAAAGGTCCAAAGGAGCAGAGCAAGAGATCTCATCATCCCATAAGGAGGCCAAATGCTCATATTAATGTTGGATGGCAGCTATACATACTCCACTACCTGTCAAAGAGAAGACAGGCCTGTATTGCCCAAGAGTGCGTATTTCTACAACCCAGGGAGAAGGGACCTTCTTTTGAAAGTTCCTGTCCTGTTAAGCAGCTGGAATTGCTTGTCCTTGGTTTGTGGTTTAAGATGTGGTCAGGCTATTCCTTCACTTGGAGCCATACCTTGGAATGGTGGGAGAGGGCCATTATAGTCCACTAGCCATGATTAGCCTGATGTGGTCCCTTTGGAATTGGCACCTAAATGTCCTTTTTTGGCTCTGGCTTGTAGTTGACATCTCTCTTGGAAAATGGTTGATTGAGCCTCTTTAATGAGAGAAGTATTCCATCTTCTTTGGGCCTATAATTTCATGGTTTCAGAATTTCCCTGGTCAATTTGATGGTGGATCCACAAAGTAGTAGAAGCAGCCATGGGAACTTCAGTTATTTCAGAGATGTCACTGAGGGTGCATTCATAGCCCTAATCCTCCAGACAGGACTCATCCTCTACCTCTGTCCCAGGAGGAACTCCAGCCTTGTCAGATTAGAAAAGCATCTCACTGCATCATTTTTCAGCCAGGTCATTACAATGATGTTCATTGTGACATGGTTCCTTCCCATGCGCATTAACATGGGAAACACAGATCGTGCTTTTCCACTTCGCCAATTGTTTCCAAATGTCCTTATCTCAAAACAGGGATCTTTTGATCCTCCAACTGCATTCTTTCCATCAACCTGATAAGACTGCTAAGGCATTGGCCAGGGCCCACAATTTAGTAAATGGATACATAGGTGTGCTTGGTCTGAGTGCTCCAGGGCAAGAGGACTGCTACAAAGACAAGAGAACATAAACTTCATATTGGCTGATCCTTCAATGAGCCAGCACTGAGCATCTGGTGGGACTTCTTTAAACCAGTGTCCTCAGGATGCCATTGAAGAGAGGGAAGTGCCCTCATCTGGTGTTGCAACAAGATCATTATGGGTTTTTTTTTCACCATCCACTCATTCAAGTGTGTCATTCCCTTTAAATCTTGGAAAGGGTGATCCTGAATGCACCACATCCAACTGATGATCCTCTATTTTTGGGCACTGCCTGGTCACCAAGCAGGATAATGTCTGTTAGCCAGGACTCAGGACATCATGGGGATTTCTGTCCTCAACAGGACCTGGGAGCTCTTGGTGATCCTTTTCCTTTCTATCAAGGTCCAATACCATGCAGAAGTTGTCCCTTGAAAGGGGAGTAATGCTGGGCTGTGTCTGGTAACATCTTTAATCAAATTTCCGGGAATCTGTGCATTCCTCTTTTTCCCTCCTTCTCCCGGAGGGACTTGTTGTTCTGGGTCTGCGGTGGGAGAAACTTATAGCTCAAATGTAAATCTAGGCTCTAAAAGTAAAAAAGCCACTCTGACCTCTTGCAGAGACTTCTATTCTACCTGTTCCCATTAGAAAATACCTACTTTTCATGTCACCTGATATAGGAATTCCAGGAGGATAACAAGAGGAGGCCAATATGCATATAGCCCCATCAAGCACTGTGCCTCTCTTTTGGATGTGGGTGACTTTAGAGATCGCAATTTTTCCCATAATGAGGGAACTGATGCTGGTCTCCAGCCCATATGCTACTGTATTAAGGTTTTCTAGGGAAACAAAACTCACAGGAGAGATCTGTAAATAATATGAGATTTTATCAATTGTCTTATGTGACCATGGAAATGCAAAAGTCCAAATTCTGTATGGCATTCTGCAAGCCATAAATGTCTTCAGTGAATTCCCCAGAAATGATGGCTGTCTGACATAGAGATAGAAATTCTCTCCCTGAATGTTGTAATAACTTCTCTTTTTAAGGCCTTCAACTGATTGAATGAGATGTCACTTATTACTGATGGCAGTTTCTTCAGTTGATTGTAGAGGCACTCAGGCAACTTTGCAATCAAATCACTGATTATTAATGTCTATGCAATGCCCTTTTATTACAATTTGCCTAGTGCTTGCTTGACTGAACAACTGGGCACCATTACCTGGCAAAGCTGATACATTAGCCTAACCATCACAGTCCACCCTTCTCAACTTGCCAGATATACATATCACCTTAAGCCATACTTAATCACTATATTAAAACAACATGTGTGTGTGTGTGTGTGTGTGTGTGTGTGTTCATGAATGGCTGGGGAAAGAGACCGACTAATATCTATAATATCTATAT
Organism: Cabassous unicinctus; assembly: GCA_029593785.1. Lineage (NCBI taxonomy): Eukaryota > Metazoa > Chordata > Mammalia > Cingulata > Chlamyphoridae > Cabassous > Cabassous unicinctus. Next base: position 12,499 of record JAQZBX010028373.1, on the reverse strand, counting down.
ATCTATATATTTATCTATCTATCTATCTATCTATCTATCTATCTATCTATCTATCTATGTATTTATCTATCTATATATGCTAACAATATCAGAAACACACTAAATCCCTCCATAATAGGGTGCAGGTCTTTGGGTAATATTCACTCTTAAACTTGCAATCCTTAAATACCACAAAATGAAACTAATACAAATTATGTCATATGATAAGGGGAAAGAATATGGAAGAAAACAATGATATATATGTATATATACAAACATACTCATAACAATACAAGGAAGAAATATTCATGGCCACTGTAGTCCTCATTTCTGTAACTAGTCATGTAGTTGAAGTTCATATTTATCACTACTTTCTTCCAATATTATTCTATGTTTCCTTTATCCTCAGCAAGCATCTCTGTTGACCATGTTTCATTGTCTAGTGGGTTAAACCAAATGTTCATTCCTGAAGATTCTGGGCCATTTTTAGTCCTGCTAGGATTGGATTCTTGCAATTTACCACAGACTTTAATCACAGGACATGCTAGTACTAAAAGATGCCCTAGGAGATCTCCTGTATTCCAGGCAAATTCTTCTTTGCTTCCTTTATGTAGTTGCAGTCCTAGTTCCCCTTGATTGTCAGGATCAATATCCCAAGCCCATACAAGAATTTCCTTTATGCCAGTTGATTCAGAAACCTGAGAAGCCAAAGTACCCAGGTGGCAGTTTTAACTTCCAGTTCAATGGAATCACTGTTGTGTTTCCTGGTGGAAACATTCCTCCTTTTGGAACTAAGACCTGTAAACTTCCAAGGACAAGAAGCAAAATTCTCCTCATGGATAACTAGGGATAATGGTGTATGGTCCCCCTCCCAATTTTACCCCTTGTTTCCTTGACCCATGAATACTGACAATGGGAGATAGCCTACCATAGAATGGACATTCATTTAGAAAATACAGTTTCCTGGAGAATCTTGCCCAAACCCTGTGAAATATTGCCACCTACATAGCACTGTTATTGAATTTTCAAAAGGCCATTCCACAGTTCTATCAACCCAGTTGCTGCAGGATGATGGGGAACATGGTAAGTCCAGTGAATTCCATAAACATATACACATTTCCACACATCATTTCCTGTGAAGTGGGTTTCTTGCTCAGATGTCATGCCATGTGAAATACTATGGCAGTAGATAAGATATTTGATAATTCCACAGATTGTAGTTTGAAAGAAGCATTGCATTCAGGAAAGGCAAACCCACATCTGGAGTATATATTTATTCCTTTTAGAAGAAATCACTGTCCTTTCCATGATGGAAGTTGTTGAATGTAATCAACCTGCCACCAGGAGGCAGGCTGATTCCCTCAGGGAACAGTACCATATCTAGGGCTGAGTGTGGGTCTCTTCTGCTGGCAGATTGAGCACTCAACATTGGCTGTAGCAAGATTGGACATAGTGAAGGGAAGTCTATGTTGCTGAGCCCACACATACCCGCCATCCCTACCACCATGGCCACATTGCCCATGAGTGACTGGGAAAAGAGACTGACTAATATCCACTGAATGTGTCATCTTATCCACTTGATTATTAAAACCTTCCCCTACTGAAGTCATCTTCTGGTGAGCATTCACATGGGACACAAATAGTATCATGGTTTTGGCCTACTCAGAAATGTCTAACCACATATCTCTTCCTCAGGCTTCTTTGTCACCAATGTTTTTAAAACCTGTTCTATCGAAACCCCTGACCATACATCCAAACCATTGGCAAAAGCCCATGAATTGAGGTACAAATACAGCTCTGGTCAGTCCTCCTTCCAAGAAAAATTAGCAAACCCATTGCACTACTCAAAGTTCTGCACATTGGGAAGATATCCCCTCATTTCTATTCTTCAAGGGTGTCCCAGAATGGGGCTGGAATGAGGCTACTGTCCACTTTTTGATGGTCTCTTCATATTGTGCAGGACCATCTGTAAAGCAGGATTGAGTTTTCTCTTCTTCAGTCAACTGATTGTAAGGGACTTCCCAAGAGGACATAGCTGTTGACTGGGAAAGAGAACGTAATGTGGCAGGAGTGGTGGCCTTGTGTATTTGGAAAACTTCCTCATGTAATTTACCTGTGACTTCCGGATCTGCTCAAGCTCTATCTCATATATACCACTTCCACTTTATGAGGGAGTGCTACTGGTGCATACCCAAATTTATGGTTTGGTGAGTCAGACTTTACCCAGCTCATGGCATGCAACTCAGGTCTCATGGCAACCTGATGGCCCATGGTTAAGCATTCAGTCTCTACTAAGTCCCAGTAGCAGGAATTTGCTCCCCAATCCTAAGGGTCTGCATTGTGATTCTCTTATAGGGGACTGCCAAAGGTTCTAGATGGCATCTCTATTTGCCACTGACACTTTCAGCACCACTGGATCTCCTGGCTTATATAGACCAATTGGCAGAGCATCTTGTACTGCAGCCTGGACCTGTTGTAGAGCCTCCTCTTTCTCCAGTACCCAGTCAAAACTGACAGCTATTCTGGTCATTCAGTAAATATGCCAGAGTAAGACACCCAAATAAAAAAAATGTTTTCTCTAAAATCCAAACAGGCCAATTAAGCATTGTGCCTCTTTTTTGGTCATAGGAGCTTTTGCCAGATACAGAAGCTTATAATTCACTTGAGAAGGGATATCTCATCATACCCCACAGCACTGGACACCTAGAAATTTCATCAAGGTGGAATTTTATTAGTTTTATCTCCTATCCTCTCTCACACAAATACCATACCAATAAGTCTAGAGTAATTGCTACTTCTTGTTCACTAGATCCAATTAAATTACAATGGACTAGTTTGATGACTTGTGGGCAGGAGAGATGACCAAGGTCTCTGTAGACAATATTGTGACATAGGGAAGGAGAGATGGTATACTTCTGAGGTTGGGCAGTGAAGACATATTGCTGACCTTCCCAGCTGTAAACAATCTGTTTCTGGTTGTCATTAATAATGGTAATTGATAAAAAAATTATTTGGTAGATCAATAGTTGCATACCTGGTACCAAGGGATGTGTTGACTTGCTCAAGCAATGATACAACATGTGGAACAGCAGCTGCAATTGTAATCTCAACCTGGTTAGGTTCAAAATAATTACTATCATCCCCTAAGATCTATTTGTTTTCTGCACAGGCTAAATAGGAGAGTTGAATGGGGATATCATGGGAATCACCACTCCAGCATCCTTAAGTCCTTCATGGTGCCACTAATCACTTCAATCCATCCAGGAGTCCTGTATTGCTTTTGATTTACTATTTTTCTAGGTAAGGACAGTTCTAGTGGCTTCCATGTGGCCTTTCCTACTACAATAGTCCTCACTCCATAAGTCAGGAAAACAATGTGGAGATTCTGCCAGTTTCTGAGAGTGTTCCTTCATATTATGCATTCTGTTACCAGGAAAATGACCACAAAATGGATCCAGAGACCCACTGGACCCACTGTGTGGCAGAACTAAGTTAATGTTCCTTTGATCACCTGATTTATATATGCCCTTACTCTGATTGGTAATGTTTGGGTCTACTGGAATTAATGTCACTTCTGAACCAGTGTCTAATAACCCCTGAAATGTCTGATTATTTCATTTTCCCCAATGCATAGTTACTCTGGTCAAAGGGCAATTCTGACCTCTCAACCTCAGTCAAAATCAGCCATCTTTTAGTACATGTTTCAGCCAACCACTTGAACAAAGTGTTAGAGCACTTTCTAAACCCTCTAGCTACAATATTGAATCCAGAATCTCTGTTTAGTGTGTCTATATCAATAAATTCAGCCTGATCCAACTTTAAATTCATTCTAACATTATCTCACACCATTAATATCCATTTACACACATATTCCCCTGATTTCTCTATATATAAATTTGAGAAGCCATGCAGTTCTTTTGGAGTATAGTGTACTTCTTCATGGATCACACTTTATACTTCATCTTTGGGGTCTTTTTATAGTTCTGGAAGAAAAGATGGTGGTGAGGGTGGGTAAGGAGACATTTTAGAAGTGTCTTGTAAACCAATTACCTCAGTGCATTCTGTTGCAATTTCATCTGGTGAGATAGGATTAATCTCTTCAGGTGGGAGTTTGGAGCAGACTTTAATTTCTGTTAGCTGATTTCTTGGGGCAGACTAGAGGTAAGGTGGTTGTATCATCAGGCCATAGTGGAAGTGTTGTGGTCATTTCCTCAGAGTAGGGAGGAGGATGTATAGCTGTCTTCTCAGGGCAGACCATTATATGTTGTTCTGGCAAAGTCTCAGCAATATTTAGGGCTTCAATGACCTCATTGCTATCATCATCAAGCCATATTTATTTATCCCAATCCTCAGGATTGCACTTCTTTCCAATCAATGCCTTCAGTTTAACAACAGACACCCTGCAAGGTTGCTATTTTAGTCTCCATTGTAACTCTCCTACTCACATAATAAGACACTGGGTCTAGTTTTCAAAGATCACAATTCTGTTGCTGGATGAAACAAGATTTTCTTTCAGTGCACACATAGAATCATTCACATCATTCATGCAGCACTTAAGTTGCAAACTTGAAGACTTCAGCTCATATCTTTCTTTGGCAACTGTATCCAGCATACTTAGGAACAGCCAGCCAACATCACTGTATCTTTTAACTCCAAAAAACTCTGTCAAGGTGTTAAAAACACACTAACCCAGAGTCTTGCCTATTATAAGCATGGATTTAGTCATATCCAGTGATGATATTATGTGTATCCCTATTGCCAATTCATGCCATGGACGATCAGTAGTCTTTAATTATTGGAAACAGAGACATTGGTGCCCTTGAATCTAATCAGTGTAGAGTGCCAACTGCAAACATAATAGAACCAATTCAGAAATAGCATCCTGTTTCTCAAGAGCCACTCCTGGTATCAAGCTGTATTAGTGAGGGTTATCTGGGGATACAGAACTGACAGGAGACATTTATAAATGTATGAGATTTTATCAAATTGTCTCACATGATCATAGGAATGCACAAGTCCCAATTCTGTAGGAGTCACTGGAAGTCTAGTACTGTAAAAAGGTCCTCAGTATGTTCCTCAGGAGGCTCTGGCTATCTGAAATAGAGATGGAACATCTTACTTTGAATGCTGAAATCACTTGTCTTTTAAGGTCTTCAGCTGTTTGGATGAACCATCACTCATTGCTGATGGTAATCTCCTCAGCTAATTTTGGATGTAATCAGCCATATATGTAGTGAAATCAGTGATGATTAAAGTCCATGAAATGCCCTTGCATTACAATTACTCCAGTGCTTTCTTGACCAAACAACTGGGCAAAATTACCTTGACTAGTTGAAACTTTAGCCTAACCAACACAGTTACCTATGAAGGTGACCTGCTAAGCTGGGCCTTGTATCTTCTCAGGATTTATGGCTCAGCCAGACTTTCAACATCCAGTTAGCAATGTATGTGTCATACTTAGCAGTTTTTTCCTTGCTCTGTCCCACCAACATGGTGGCATCAATATAATGTAACACATGGAGTCCTCTGGATACAGGTGGCTTACTCAAATCCTGTCCTATCCATTTGTAGCAGAGAGTGGGGGAGTTTTAATACACCTTTACAGTGAAGATATACTGTAAGCCTGACACTGGAAAACAAATTAATCCTGGTTTTCCTCCTGCAGTGGGATGGAGAAAAAAAAATGCATTCATCTGGCCAAACCACCCATATCAAACAACATTGGAGGCCATTATGGCTTCCATGAGCATCACAATATCAGGGACCATATATTCCAAAGGGGCACTTCTGCATTCAAGTACTGATAGTGTATATTCAGCCAATAACCATTTGCCTGCCTCAATGACCACACTTAGTTATCATAGGTGTCAATGGTGAAGCAGAAGACACCTTCAGATAGAATGTTCTTTATGAATCTTGCCGTGTTATTTTCCCCACCATGGCAGCAGTGTAGTCAATATTGGGCAATGTGGCAAGGAGATGGAAACTTGGGGTTACTTGGTGTGTCATTTGCTCAATAATCATTGCCAGAATTTGTTGGGATTAGGAAGCATATCATGGAACCTTGAGGTTACACTGTTATCTATTCCTTTCCAACTCTCAACCTCTCCTCCCTTAACTTCAAATGACGAAGAGTTTTTTGAAGGAAGGAGTTGGACCTGAGGCAACCAAGACTCCTCCATTCAGCCTGTTTGATAAGGGTGGTAGTGGCACTTTCTTCATAAATCTGGACAAACACAAGAGAATATCCTCTCCAGGCTTCTCTCCATATCTACATTTCATATTTCATGTCTTTTCCATAAAAGTGCATACATTTCTTTTCATCCCTGATCTACCCCAACTTCAGGTATAGTAGTCTTCATAATACTGATTGGCCTCATACTAACCTCAAGATCAGCCTGAGTTGTGTGATTGCAGGTATGCCTGGTTCCAGAATGAGAACAGATATAAAAAGCCATGAGCCAGCAGAGTGTATGGTGTGCAGTGGTTTCCCAACCTGATTAATCTCAATTAGAACAAGCTAGCCAACTCCCAAGCAAACATGGGGGGGTTCTCAAAATCTTATTTATTACTGCCTTTCCCTCATAAATCTTATGTATCCTAACTTCAGCTTGGTACCTCTACCTGAGCTGATAGGAAGACCTTCTAGTTTAAACCAAAAAGCCATGCATCTCGTGTTGCCCAAGATGCTCCTGTACAAGGGGTACTAAAAAGCAAATAAAAGAATGGACAAAAAGCATCTAACTCTATAGTTCCCTGTGCACCCTGCTCACTGTGTCAAAATTCTATGGAATTAGTTGCTATACAGTTTATCATGAGAATTCAGGAACAGGCACAACAGACATTCTCAACAAATGATCTCTTTCTAATTTACATAGCATAAAGTGTCCAAAAGAGTGGGAGAAGAGATTCATTAGAGCTGGTGCCCCACGGAGGGCAATTGCTCATATCAAGGTCTATAGATGGAAGCTCATCTTGCCCCACTTCATGTCAGAGAGGAAAGATTACTGGGCTGCCCAAGAGTGGCTATTTCTGCACTGAAGGGAGAAGAGGCATGTCATAGAGAGATCCTACCCTGATAAGCAGCTAGAACTCCTTATTCCTTATTTCAGACTTAAGGTATGGTCAACTGGTTACATTAGACCTAAAGTTCCCTCTGGTTGCAGAATGAGAACACACTGAAACATCTGAACACAAAAGAAAAGGAGTGGGTGTATGCAAGGACTGGGAGAAGGCCACATGGTGTGTTTGTGATTTCCCCAGCAAAGGGTACACTGTTAAATTTAATCATATGTTCTATGAATAATTGACACCAATCCTGCTAAATTTCTTCCAAATAATTGAACAGGTGGAAACATTCCCTAAGATATTCTATCAGGCCATAGTCACCTTATTAGGAAAGCCATATATGGTAGTTTGAGAATATTTTATGAATCCCCAAAAGAGAAAGACTATGTTTGCAAACTAATCTATTCTTCTGTGAGTGATGCTTTTTGATTATATTAAATTCAAAGGATTTAATTTTACTTGATAAAATCAATTTAGGGCTTTTGATTTGACCATGTCATTAGGACATGACTCAGGTTGAGTCCCCACTCCCTTAGTGGGCTGATGTAAATGGACACTTACTCAAAAAGACACTGGAAGAGAGAGAGAGCTCTGTCATTTTTGATCATGGGAATCCAGAAACAGATGAGCTATTTGCCTGATAGATTACAGCTAACTCCCACAGAGCCTTAAGAGGGAGAGGAAGCCCAGGAAAGAGAGACCAGGCAAAGATTGCCTGCCATCTTGCTTCAACCCCTGGCTGCTGATTTTAGTGAGAAGGTTCTTCTTATGGAACCTTGAAATGGACATTCCATGGCCTTGTAACTGTAAGCTTTTACACCAAATAAATACACTTTATAAAAGCCAACAGATTTCTGGTACTTTGCATCAGCACCCCTTTGGCAGACTAATGCAGAATTTGGTACCAAGAAAGTGGGCTACAGTCTGTTGCAATTCCCAAAAATGTTGGAATGGTTTTATCAATGTGTGAGACATATTTTTGGTAGAAATTGTGAGATGCTTGATGGAAAATACCTAAATTGCTTTGAAGAGACTGTTGGACTGTAGGAATATGGAGCCTAAAGTTATTTCTGATAAGGCCTTCTAAGGAAATGATGAAACATTTATTGGAAACTGGAGGAAAGGTTATCTGTATTTTAAAGATGCAGAGAACTTAGCAAGATTGACTCTTGATGCTATGTGGAAGGAAGAGTATGAAATGACAAGCCTGTACTTGGGGCTGAAGAACTTTCCAACATAAATTTGGAGAATGCAGCCTGGCTTCTCCTTGCAGCTTACAGCAAAATACTAAAGGAAAGAGATAACCTGAGAACTGAAATATTGGGCTCAAAGAAACCAGAAAATGTTTCTGGAAATTCCAAGTCTCTGGAAATCAAGCCCCCAGACAATAGTGCCTCATTTGAGGAATTAACTAAACTTCAAACTTGTAAATCAGGTTTGAAAATGCAGTTAACTGGGAAAGACTTGTGGAAAGTGTTGCCATCTGATGGCTTGGATTGCTGCTTCTTGCATGCTAAACCAACAAGTTTTTCATGAGCTCTGCATGAACAAAACCACTGTCAGCCTGGACTAAATGGGACAGTGAGGGAAGAGATGGAAGGGGAACAGGCTGTAAGAGGAAAACAATGGAAGCTAAGGTCTGGAATTAAGATATCTCCTTGGGTCAAGAGAGGTACTCCACTCATGTGTACAGAGAGGGTGAATTTGCCACAGCATTGAAGAGGGTGGATGTTCCAGGCGATTGTTCAGGGAATGTTTTGCCACCCAAGCTACAGAGAAGGTGCAGTGCATTCCCCAGTGGTGGTGGAGAGTTAGGTCACCACCCAACTTCTCTGAAGGGGTGGTCCTATTCTCCATAGGTTGGGGAGAGTGAGGCCACCACCCAATTGCTTTGAAGTAGGTGGGTCTGTTCCCCATTGATTGGAGCTTGTGAGTCCATTGCCCCACTGCTCTGAGGGGGGTGGACCTGTTTCCCATAGATTAAGGAAGGCCCGGTCACACACCTCACTGTTCTGAGGAGGTTGAGCCTGTATGCCAGAGATTAGAGAGAATGTTGTTGCCACATCACTGTACTGAGGGGCTTGAGACTCTACCCTAGAGATTGGGGAAAATTGTGACTATCAACCCAATGTTCTTGGAGGGTGAGGTCTTGATCTTGGCCACCCTCCAAATACTTGACGAGGGTAGAACTAAGAAAAAAGGCCTTTGGGCAAGCCTGGGGAAAGGGTAGGTCCCCATGAGGCCCCAAGGAGGAGAAGAAACCATCATCTTAAGAATGACTTTCAAATTTTGAAATCTAATGGAGTATGCCCTGTAGATTTTCAGAGCTTTGGGGGACCCATGATATATTTCCCTCCCAAATACTTCTTATGGTTATGCAAGTGTTTATCCTATGTCTGTCACTTTGTATATTGGAAACAGAAAACTTGTTTTGTATGTTTCACAGTTCTACAGCCAGAGGAAACTTTGCCCCAAGACAAATTATTTCTATAACTGATTATGATGTGATTTTATACAAAGCCTTTCACCATGAAAGGATTTAAGGTGCTTTTTAAAATATTGCAATGTCTCTCTGGAATTCAGAGATTGGAGTTTGGCAGTTTGAGATTATTTTATGAATCCCAAAAAAGAGAAATATTATGTTTACAAACTAATTTATTCCTCTAGGTGTGAGGCCTTTTGATTACATTAAATTCAAAGGATTTAAGTTTACTTGAGAAGATTAATTTAGGGCTTTTGATGGGACCACATCTATAAGGTATGACTCAGTTTGAGTCCCCATTCCCTTGGTGGGCAGATATAAATGGACACTTAATAAAGAAGACACCAGAAGAGAGAGAGTTCAGTCATTTATTTTTAAATTTATTTATTTATGTTTTTATTTTTTTAAAAGTTTTAATTACATAAATATTCCAGAAAAATAAAGGGATTCCCATATATTCCCTCTGCCTCCCACACAGTCCCCCAATAAAAGCATCTTTCATTATTGTGGTACATTTGTTACAATTAATGGACACATATTGACACATTGTTACTAACCATGGTCTATAGTTTACATTAGAGTTTACAATGCTCCACATTTGAGAAAGTCTCTATAAGTAAATGCCAGACCAAGAATAGGGGCATCTCTAAATCTCCCCCCAATGTATCACCATATCATTTTTCCAAAGAATTCCAACCAAGTTAAATATCCTCCAACTTTTTCCAATCTAGTGAATAGCACACTCAATAAATAAAGGGAATTTATTTTGTGAATGAGATTAGAGAAGATAAAAGTTTAATGCAATGCCAAATTTTGTTTACAACTTTTTAAGTTCTTACAAAATTTTCAAAAGTTGTTCTTAGAATTTTTCCAAAGCAAAGCACAATAAAGCTCTGTCATTTTTAATTCTGGGCCTCAGAGAGAGATGTGCCATTTGCCTGATGGCTTACAGCTAACCCCCACAGAGCCTTAAAAGGACGAGAAAGCCCAGGAAAGAGAGACCATGCAGAGATTGACCACCATATTGCTTCAACACATGCCTTCTGACTTTGGTGAGAAGGTTCCTCTTATGTCACCTTGAGTTGGACTTTCCTTGGCAATGTAACTGTAAACTTTTACCCCAAATAAATACACTTTATAAAAGTGAACAATTTCTGTACTTTCCATCAACACCATGGCAGACTAATACACCATGTAAAGGTATCATAAGAAAAGAAAATTTCAGACCAATATCATTATAAACATAGATGTAGAAATCCTCGACAAAAAAACTAGCAAATCAAATCAAGCAGTACATTAAAAGAATTATACTCAGTGATCAATTAGAGTTTATCCCAGGTATACAAAGGTGAGTCAACATAAGTAAATCAATTAATATAATACACCACATAAATAGAATGAAGAAAATAATACACATTATTATCTCATCAATCTCAGCTGCTCAAATATCCAACTTCTGAAATATGAAAAAGAGCACATATGAAAAAAACCACAGCTAACATCCCACCTAACTGTGAATGACAATGTTTTTCCTTTAAGACTAGGAACAAGACAAGAATGCCCACTGTTACTCAATATTATAATCAATGTTCTTGCCAGAATAATTAGTTAAGTAGGCCCAAAAAAGAGATAAAAACATCCAAGTTGCGAAGGAAGAAGCAAAACTTTCCCTGTAAGCCGATGATATGATCCTATATACAGAATATCCTGCAAAATTCACAAAAAAGCTCCTAGAGTTTATAAATGAATTCAGCAAAGTAGCAGGGTACAATATCAACAGTCCAAAATCAGTAGTACATATATATACTAGCAATTAACAATGTTTATAAAATATCAAGAAAAGAATTCTATTCATAATAACAACTAAAAGAATAAACCTAAGCAAAGATGTAAAGGAATTGTTCACAGATATCTACAAAACATTGCTAAAAGAAATCAAAGAAGATTTAAACAGATGAAAGAACATTCTTTTTTTCATGGATTGGAAGACTAAATATTATTAGGATGTCAATTCAACCCCAAGTAATTTATTGATTCAACACAATCACAATCAAATTTCCAACAACCTTCTTTGTACAGATGGAAAAGCCCATAATTAAATTTATATGGATGGGTAAAGGACACCAAATAGCCAAAGCCATTTTGAAAAAGAAGGTGAATTTGGAGGACTCACACTTCCTGATCTTGAAACTTATTACAAAACCCAGTAATTAAAACATCATGGTACTGGCATATGGACAGATATATAGACAAAAGGAATAGAATTGAGAGCTCAGAAATCAACTTTTTAATTTATGGCCAACTGATTTTTGAAAAAGTGACAAAGACCTCTCAGTTGGGATAGAATAGTTTCTTCAGCAAATGGTGCAGGGAAATCTGGACCTCTATTGAAAAAAAAGAATAAAAAAGACTACTATCTCACACCATAAGCAAAAAAATCAACTACTATAGCAAAGACTTAAATATAAGAGCTAGACATGTCAAACTCCTAGAAGAAAATGTAGAAAGCATCTTCTGGACCTTTTCTTAAGAAATAGTTTCTTAGAATTTACACCAAAGTACAAACAACAGATGGAAAAATAGATAAATGGGACTTCATCAAAATTAAAAACTTTTTTGTCTTATAGGACTTTATCATGAAAATAAAATGACAGCCTACACAATGGAAGGAAATATATAGAAACCACATATCCAATTTTAAAAGTTGAATATCCAGAATATATAAAGGAATCTTTCAACTTAGCAACAAAAAGACAAACAACCCAATTTAAAAATGTGCAAAAGATTTGAATAGGCATCTCTCTAAAGAAGATAAACAAATGGCCAAAAATCACATGAAAAGATGTTCATCATTAGCCATCAGGGAAATGCATATTCACATCACTATGAGAAGCCATTTCACACCCATTAGAATGACTCCTATTAAAAACCCAGACAATAACAATTTTTGGAGAAGATGAGGAGAAATAG
>JAQZBX010028372.1:0-27849 GCA_029593785.1 Cabassous unicinctus | reverse complement strand
CCCCTGTATTTCGACTGCCTCTCCCCTCCCTGCCCCGAAAATGTCCAGTGGCCACTGTCTCCACCTCACTGTTACAATTTCTTCCATTGCTTGAATCACAATATATGACAGAACACCACCAAGTCCATTCTAGTCCATAGCTCTTCCCCCAATCCTGGGGGTTTGGGGATGGTGATGTCCACTCCACCTCCAAGTGAGAGAAGGTTTATATTCCATGGGATAGGGCATGGTCACAGAGGGCAGACAATCACTCGATTGATTAGCTTTTAATCTTTCCTTTAATCCCGATGTCTAGAGCTTGTCTCTTCCTCTCGGGCATGTACTTATGTTTCAGTCGTACTTGTTGGCACTTGGTACCACCTGTACACCATCTCACTGGCAGCGTCACTGGACATGACCTAGAACCCTTTTTGCTCTTGCATCCTCTGAGCTTCCCTACCCAGAGGCATGGCATTATTTTGACATCATTCTTAAATACAGAGAAATACATAGGTATTTGTCTGGGGAACTATAACCAGGGGTATTTAAGTTGAATCTCAAGTTTTTGTTTTAAGGACTCATCAGTATGAGTTGACCAAAATGTATCTTTGTTCCTCTTTACTGCATTTCTTATAACTTTTGGGCTTGAACCTTTTGGTCAGTATGTAAGTAATTATCCATAATCTGTAATAGTCAACCACTTCTTTCTCTGAGAAACAGATATTCATTTTTAACGTGTCCTGTCAGTACTGAAGAGTGGGCAAAAAAAGCACATTGACTAATTACATAGAACAGGTCTATGATAAAAGCTTCCAATATTTGTACTACTTTAGTGTGGCCACAGACTTTGAATTTAAATGGTTTGAATTATCTCACACAATGTGTTTGACCCATATTTTGTGGAATAGTGCTTATAACCATGATTGTTCTTTATTCTCATTAGTCCTTCTCTGAACACAGTATTAACTCAGCAATAACTTTATCTGTAAATTAAAATTGCATTACTGCATTTTGACAGCTGTATTGATGGAAAACGATCCACAACAATAACCAAGATTTATTGCATGTTTACTGTGTGCATGGCACTGTTGCAAGCGCTTTCTGTGTATGTTCTCAGTCCTCACAATTCACTTATGGATGGGTAGAATGATTATCTCCATATGTGAATGCACAGAGGTTAAGTAACTCATTCAAGGTCAAACTGATAATAATTGGTACAGCCAAGTTTGTGAGAGGCCTGAAGCCAGAGTCCTTGCTTATATATACTTTTCTTCTCAATCCTCAATATAAATTTGAAGAACATTTGTTTTCCATCCTTATCCTTTACCTGAGGAGAATTAGGTATGTCTAAACAAAAAATCCAAAAATGCAAAGGAAGAGAAAGATGTACATCCTAAATTAGCCTTTGAAATTTTAGAGGTGGGTGCTGTGGCAGCCTGATATTGTTTATGAATTCCAAAAATAGATATTGGATTATGTTTGTAAATGGTCTGTTCCTCTCGGCATATTAGATGATATTGGATTCAGAGGTTTCACTTTTACTTAATTAAATAATGATTAAGGCTTTGATTGGGCCACATCAGTAAGATGTTGAGTCACTGCCCCCTTGGTAGGCAGGTAGCCACAGAAAAACCACACCACAGAGAAAGGAGGTTGGAGTTTTGAGCTGGAACCCTGGGAAGTAAACACACAGGAGAAGAACACAGAGGAGTAGAGATGGATCCATAGACATGGCAGAGGCCTGGGGAAGAGAGACAGCCTGATAGTCTACAGCTAACCTTGTGAAAAGAACAGAGCAGCTGAGCCCAGAGAGAAACAAGCCCTGGTAGAGAGATGAGACTTGTCCCAGCCTGCAGCTGAGATTGGAAGAAGCTGGGACCCTGGAGCCTTGGGAGGAGTAGGAAGGCTGAACCCTCATAGACATGGCCCACCATCTTGCTCCAACACGTGGCAACAGACTTTGGTGAGTGAAGTAACTTATGCTTTATGGCCTGGTAACTGTAAACTTCTACCCCAAATAAATACCCTTTATAAAAGCCAACAGATTTCTGGTATTTTGCATCAGCAACCCTTTGGTTGACTAATACAGGTGCTTTGAGAAATTTACACTAATTTAATTCAAGACATGATTTAGTTGTCCAGGTCTCAGACTGGCTGAAGTAATCATGAAGTATCATGCTTATTTGAAAATACTAACATCTACTCACTTATTTTCAATTTAATATAATAGCACTGAAATAAATGAAATTGAGAAATTAGAGAAATGAATAATTCACCGGTCACAATTTTATATATAATGTTTTATAACAAATTATTGGACCTCAGTAATTCCAGATTAGTTGTGTGTGATTGTTTACAAAATCAGATTGTTTTAACATTTATATTATTTTAATGCCAAAGTTTCAATAGATGTAAAGCAACACTGCTAGTAGAAATAAAATGTGTTACCAATAAAAATTATACATGCAGATAAATTTAGACAAAAAAAAAATATTGGCAGCATAGTATAGTAATGTGGATCAGGAAAAACACAGAGATATGAGTCAATGATCAAGGCTGAATAATATGTTTGATAATATAAGTAAGTTCAGGAAGATGAGAACCTACTGTGCATTTATGTCTTGCTTTCATTAGGGTCAAAAATGAGTGAATCATTTGGTTGGATTGTAGGTTCCTGGCACTAGGGATATTGTGCAGTTGTCTTTGAATAAGGGCTGGTCTACTACCTTCTGATAGGCTTCTTACTAATCTGCAATTCCACAACCAAGGTGGGCTGACTAAGCTGATGGAGCAGGGAGTTACAGTGGGTATACTTAGGACTGATGACATGATTCTGAAGTGAAATACAAAAAATCATCTAGGTGTTAATGGAGTTGTGAGTTCCAAGGTGGGACATACCAAAGGGTATGGGAGACCTGAGTAGAAATATCAGTCTTTAGGCTTGCTTTCTCATGTGGGTCTAATACTGGCCTCCACCACTAAATGGTCATAAGAAGTCCTCAATATTAAATAATCTAAATGATGTGACCTACATAAGCACCCTCTTGTCTGGCACAAACAGATAATCAATATTCATGTATTAGGCACAGGTATGCATGAAGGGATATTTGCAGCAGCTGCCCAAGGCCTCATTAGGAGAAAATGAGTTCAGGGACTTTAGTTCACTCGAATGGAACTTTTGTGGTAAAAAAATAATCTAATCTCTAGGAGGATTCTTGAAGACAAAATTATGAACCTAATTACTCAATAGCAAGGTACCATGGTCAGCAACAGCAGCAGTGTGGCCTACTTCAGAGCCAGCATGCTGCCTGATCTGAAATGTGGGACACCTCCAGCAGCCTAGGCGCATGGGCTCTGTCCCGTGTCTTGGAAGTTGCTGAGCTTCAGGTGAGATAAGTGACTCTACTTACAAATGCGAGAGGTGCCTGGGGTCTGAGAACCAAGGAACCAATTTAGTCACACACAGTTATTTCAAAGAGAATGGAAAATATCACTGCAAGCCTGGCAGTACTGAGATGCCAATTTAAAAATAGAGTTGTCTTACACCATACATATCTGTGTTCCAAAAGAAATGTTATTTTCCTTCTAATCAGAAAAATCTGACAGCAAAGAGAAACACACACACATGCACACACAAAGTGGCCGTTATGCTTCTGATAATAAATTTCTTAAAATGCTTTTGTTCCTATCTTAATAGGAAGTTGATAATATTACTCTTTGAAAATAGAACTGTCATGCTACACAACACACGTATCCAAAATTCAAAAAGGAATGTGTCTAATACCATTTTTTTTTTCAGTAGGAATTGGAATTTGGATGTTTTAAATAAAGGCTTACCTTAATCCTGAGATATGGTTTCGCCCTGTGTTATTACATTTAGGTCAGCTCTTTTTTTGGCATTTGTTATTGTTACTTAATGTGTGATGCTCATTCATGAGCCATAAAACTGTTTTTTGAATATAGTTTTTGTTGAACATTTTTGAAGTTGTTTGTTTTGCTTTTGTTTCTCTTTTTCCCTAATGTGAGGAGTTGTAGGGACTAGTGACTCACCATCCAGAATAGTTTACTATAAAATATGGATTACAATGAAAAGTTTGGATGAGACAACTGAAGTAGTAAGAAGGCTATTAAAGACTATTTCCACAAAATGAAATAAACTGCTGATCCCAAAGGTAAAGAAATGTCTATATAGTGACAAAGAAAAGATGAAAAGAAAACCATGTTACAAAAAGGAATGGCTGAGATGGGATTTTTAAAAATAATATATATATATATTATTTTTAAAAGATGCTTAGATTACATAAATGTTACACGAAAAATATAGGTATTCCCATATGCCCCAGTCTCCATACCTCCCAGACCCTCCCACATAAACATCCTTCATTAGTGTGGCACATTCATTGCAATTGATAAACGCATCCTGGGGCTTTGCCATTAAGCATGGGCCATAGTTCATATTGTAGTCTACACTCTCTCCCACACAGTTCTGCATGTTATGTGATGATATAAAATGGCCTATATGTCGTTGCAATGTCATTCAGGACGATTCCCAAGTCCCTAAAAAGCCTCCATATTACAACTGTTTTTCCCTCTCCCTGGTCCCAGAGCCTCCAGTGGCCACTGGCTCCACATCAATGTTGTAATTTCTTCCATTGCTAGAAATATAATATGTCTATAGTAGAATACCAGTAAGTTGAGATGGGATTTATTAAACAAAGAACTTGAAATCTAAAGGGTGGATTTAAATTGCTTTGATGAATACATGCATTTAATTGTTTCTTCTGCTGTATTCTTTTCAATGTTAATTATTGTGTAATTCTATTGTGTACTTTATGACTACTTATGACTAAGTTTTTATTGAATTGAGCTCTTAAAGACCCTTCTGTTTTCCAAGGAGTGATTTGTATGTTTTAATGGTTCTAATTCAGAACACTTCAAACATCTTCTAGCATGGTTTATTGCACATAATGACCACCCAGCACTATTTGTTATATGACGTGACCTGTGTAAAATAAATAATGTCAATATTGAAAAACAATGCAAATAGATTTGCTCCTTTGCTGTTCTCTACAAATAATGTTTTTATTTTTAGGAGGTACCGGGGATTGAACCCAGGACCTCGTATATGGAAAGCAGGTGGTCAACCACTGAACTACATCCACTCCTCACTGAGAATTGTTTTTGTTTTGTTTTGTTTCGTTTTTAGGAGGTACTGGAGATCGAACCCAGGACCTCATACATGGGAAGCAGGCACTCAACCACTTGAGCTACCTCTGCTCCCCAGCTACAAATAATGTTTTGACATGCAAAGGAGTCTTTAGTTTTCTTGTTTCTGTCCTGCTCATCTTGTAGACTCAATTCAAGTGTCATTTCTTAACTGAATTCTTCCTGGGCTCTCTAAACCAGAATTATTGATACTTAAAGCTCTCTTTACACAGTTCTGTCCCACACTTGCCAGGTTATTTTGTGTTATTGCTGATCTCTCTCTATGCTTGTTTTACTTACCAGACACTAAACATTTTATGGACCAGAAATGTATTATAATTGTTGCAGCCTCCAAGCCTAGAGTATAGAAAATGCTCAATATATATTTCTAGAATAAATGGATCAATGAAGACATTATGCTATAGGACTATCTATGATACATCATCTTTATGGGAGAGCAAATGTGGCTGTGAAAAATTTAAAATACTCCACAAAGATAAGTTTATTACTTCCTAATTTTAATGTAGTTACCTATACACACCCCAATATTTCTACCAAACAGATTTTGTGGATACTGAATTTATTCAATGTAATTGTATGGGGAGATCATTTGTAAGGATCTGAAATTCTAAGAGCATATTTTTGAGACCTTATCTCAATTAACCACCTTTAAAATTTCAGTTTGAAAAAGCTTATAATTCAGATGATAACTTAATTCACCATGATTTAAAGGACTTTGAAAGAACATCATCAAATAATGAAGTTAAAGTTGTTGCTGATATGGCTTTAACTGAACGAAATAAACCTACAGATAAAAAAATAAAATAAAATCATTTTCCAGTTATTTCCAAATAAAGAGCAGAGTACAATTACTGTGAAGGGCATCTGATTTCCTTTAACAACTATGTTCTATTAATATAAAACAAATACCAAAATGCTTGAGTGTTTAGATAGCATAGGTTAAAATAATTAAGATATGAGCAATATGTGAAACTCAGATGATTACTGGATCTCTTGATTAACAGAAATCTGTTAGAGTCAAATTTAAACCGCACAAAATTGATTTTAACTCTTTCAAATCAAGAACGCATAATTTGAAATATGTTATCAAAAACAGTGAGGCAGGAAGCGGGAGTGGCTCAGTCGATAGAGCCCCCATTTACCATATGGGAGGCCCCGGGTTCGCTTCCCGGGGCCTCCTTGTGAGGGCAGGCCGGCCTGCGCGGTGCGAGGGGCTGATGCAGCGGGACCTCACAGCAAGGGGAAGATAAGCAGACACGGAGAAGACACACAGCGAATGGGCACAGCAAGCACAAGCAGCAAGGGGGGGGATAAATAAATAAATAAATAAATCTTTAAAAAAAAACAAAAAACAAAAAACAGTGAGGCAAATATATAAATTTTATTTTAAGTAAACTTAAAGTAAAATAAAAATTATTATTTTAAGCAGACATTAAAAACAATTTGCTGAATTTGGACCAGGGCTGGATCAGACTTCAGGCATTAGATAACATAAGAAACTCTGACTACAGGCAAAGTGTAGACAAAGAGGCATTTTGTCTTATGAATGCCTACTTTCCTTGTAGATGCTATTATTGAAGCTTGACAGACTTTCCTGCCTTAATCCCTTATGTTTCCATCCCCTCCTCATATAGCCCGCCTTGACCATTGCCTTTTGCCATCAATTCCTGATCTTAGGTTTCATTCCATCAGCCTCTTTTTTCTTTGCTTTGAATTGAGTGGAATTGTGCTGGCTTAAAACATGATGCTAGCTATGAAATGAGAAGAGTCTATCCTCCCAATTAAAATAAGCTCTTAACATGCAAACATCCTTAGGACACAGGATTATGTTTTGGCTATATTAAGTACTAAATGAGCAGTATAAATATAAATGTACATTTTCAAAGGACGGAACAAATGGAAAGAACACAAAAGCTAGGAATTTCACAAGAGAGACCAGGAAATAAAAAAATAAACTTACACTTAATAGGAGGAGTCCTGGGAGCTTTATTCTTTCAAGCATTTCATTCTGTGTGTCCATAGGGTTCCCAAGCTCCTGCTTGGTGCCAGGCAAACTGTGCTGCAGCGAACAACAAGGCTACAAGATTGGCAGGGCCAATATTTTTATTCTACTGATCAGACCAGGAAACTGAGGCCCAGTAAGCTTGCCCAAGTGGCTTTCCTGTAGTGCCTGGTCATGGTCATGACAGAATTGAATCAAGAACCCAGCTCTCAACCCAACAAAAATATACGCAAAAAACTACTTGATTAGATATTTCTCCAAAGAGGAAATACAAATAGCCAAAAGGCACCTGGAAAAATGTTTACCATCACTACTAGCTATTGGGGAAATGCAGATCAAAACTACAGTGAGATACCATTTCACACCTTATAGAATGGCCATCATCAAAAACACAGAAAACTACAAATGAGGAGAGGATGTGGAGAAATAGAAACACTCCTTCATTGTTGGTGGGAATGTAGAATGGTGTAGCCTCTGTGGAAGACAGTTTGGCAGTACCTCAAAGGGCTAAATATAAAATTGCTGAATATAAAATTGCTGAATATAAAATTGCTGTATTACTAGGAATATATTCAAAAGAACTGAAAGCAAGGATGTGAACTGACATTTGCACACTGTTGTTCATAGCAGCATTATTCACAATTGCTAAAGCATGGAAACAGCCAAAGTGTTCATCAACTGATAAATGGATAAATAAAATTTGGTATATACATACAATGGAATACTATTCAGCTGTAAGAAGAAATGAAATTGGAAAGCATATAACAACATGAATGAACCTTGAATATTATGTTTGAGTCAAATAAGCCAGACACAAAAGAACACATATGGTATGGTCACACTAATATGAACTAAATATGATGAGTAAACTCATGGAGGTAAACTCTAGAGTATACGTTATTAGGGAAAAGAATGTGGATTGAGAATGGGAGCTGATGCTCAATGTATGTAGAATTTTTAAAGTAAAAGTGTGGAAATGAATAAAGTTGATGGCAACACATTATAGTGAGAATAACTTATACTGCTAATTTATAAATGAGATTGTGGCTAAATGGGATAGTCTGTGGACATAAATGCCAATTGAAAGGAAACAAGACAATAATCTAGGGTATGTATAACAATGATTTTGGCGGTAGATGAAGATTGTGGCTAATAGTATAAATATAAGAATGTTCTTTTACCAAGTGTTAAGAATATGTTGATACATGGGAAAATTACAACTAATGTAACTTATGGATGATAGTGAACAGTAATATTATAATATTTTTGCAGCAATGGCAAAAAACATATCATTTCTAAGAAACATCTAAAGAGAGATATAAGGAAGTGTGAGATTTTTCATTTTGGAGTAATGAAAACATTCTAAAGTTGATGAAGGTGATGACAGCACAACTCTGTGATGAAAATGAGAGCCACTGAGTGTACACTTAGAGTACACTTAGAGTGGCTTGTATAAAACATGGAGCTGCATAACACAGGGCATCCAATGCTGGAAGATGGACTGTGGTTAACAGGACAAATCTGAGAATGTTCTCTCATAAACTATAACAAATGTGTAATGCGAATTCAGTGTTAATAATCAGGTGGGTTGAGGGAAAATATACCAAATGTAAGATATGGGCTATAGTTTGTAGTAATATTTTGATGATGCTATTTCATAGTTTGTAACAAACGTTTCACAACAATGCAAGGTGTTGGTAGGGTCATGTGTGGGAACCATGTATGATGATATGTATGTTTGTTTTGTAAGATCACAACTTTCACTATATTTACTGTTTATGTACGTTCACATATGAATGATATACTTCAATACAATTAAAAAAGAAAGAATCTAGCTCTCCTCATTGATCTTCGTGGACCATAGTGACAATACAGAAATAAGTGAGATTTTAATAAGACATTGTCATGTTTTCTTTTATTGTGTACCCATTTCTTCATTTGAAAATTATTGCAGTATTGTCCTCCCTCATTTTTCTTGTATTCTGTATTTCCCAAGCACCATTTATGCTGTTGGTCTTGATAGTCCATGTCATTCCATCATTTTAAATTACCTTTTCAGATAATCCCATCATAATCTATGCCGTAAGCATGTTGGCAAGGTGTCAGGAAGTCAGGGGGCATGCCAGCACATGGGCCAAGTTCTTCAATCATGTAATCAGATACTGTGGCCTAGGGCAAAGGGACAGCTAAAGGAATAAGGCAGAGTAAAGGGGAAAAGAAGAAAACTACAGAGCTGTTACCCCAATATGTTACAAGCAGAATAGGTTACTAGGTTCTTCTACAATCCTACTATTATAAAGAGTTTATTGATAGAATTTAAAAACAGTTCAGAATCTAATTATATGAAAATCTATTAGCCTACCTGACCCAAGACCAAAAGCAAGAAATAAGACATTTTTTTGAATCATGGCTCATGTACTCTGTACTTAGGATTTCCTACAGAATTTGGGATACACGATACACAAAGTTGCATTGGGAACTTGGTTTGTTCACTGATATTGTTTGTACCTCACTTATCTCTGCAAAAATAACTCTGTTGTTGCAGATTGTGTTCCAAAGGATCATGGGAGAACTAGGAAGTGTCTTAGAATGAACTTTCAAGCAAACTCTATGTCATCTGTTCTAAAATTTTGAAGGAAAAGGGGATTTACTTCATAGTTGATCTTTCCTATTTTAGGCACCATCTCCCTTAGTTCCCCCTCTAAATCATTTTCCAATTTTTCTTGAATACTTGAAAAAAAGTTCATAATCAATCACTCTAATTTAATATTCACTAAAGATTAGAAAATTACTGTGGCAAGGAATGTCTGTTATAAAAGAGCTTTACAATTATGACATTTTTTCAAATCATCATGTTCAATCCCTCTGTCCCCAGTTATCTGTGCTCAACTTTCTCTAAATAGCTTTAGCTTTACCAAAACTGGGAGTGGGGTTCCTAAGAGATGTCTGGATGCTGGATAATTTAGGATATGTGCTCATTCAGTTTATTTAAAGCTTGATTTCTCTAGGAAAGAAATATACCCTTTTCATTTACTGGCTTTTCCTGATGGAAGACAGTTGTTCTCAAGTCATTCTGCTTGTTGTCTCAGTCAAGTTCTTGGGCTAGAAAACTGGTTTTTCTTCAAGGATTGTAAACCTTGGATTTGGAAGAATCATTTTGAAGAGGAAGCTACAAAAAGGAAAAAGGAAGGCAAGGACTATGAAGGCATTGATTTTTTAAAAATTTATTAAATTTTTAAATTTAATAGTGTAAATGGGTGTAGCTCAAGTGGTTGAGCTCCTACTTCCCATGTACAAAGTCCTGGGTTTGATCCCTGGTACCTCTTAGTAAAACAAAAAACAAACATACAAACAAAAAAAACAACAAAAGAAAACAAAAACTAACTCAGGGAAGCTAGTGTAGCTCAGTGGTTGAGCGCCATCTTCCCACATATGAGGTTCTGACATTAACCTCCAGCCCTGATACCTCAAAAAAATTTTTTTTATTAAATCTGTTTATTCACTGTCTTAGTTTGTCAAAGGCTGCCAATGCAAAAATACCTGAAATAAGTTGGCTTTTATAATGGGAATTTATTTGTGGTAAAAGCATTCAGTTCTGAGGCTGTTAAAATGTCCCAATCAAGGCATCATCAAGAGTTGTTGTCTCACCAAAGGTTGGTTGCTGGAGATCTGGACTCTTGCCACATGGCACAGCAAAATGGTGGTCAGTCTCTGCCTTTTCCTCTGGCTTACTTTCTCCCTGAGTTCAGCTGTTAATTACATTCACAATATTGTGCTATAATCGCCACCATCCATTACCAAAAGTTTGTAGTCAACTCAAATAGAAACTCTGTACAATTTAAGCATTAACTCCCCATTCCCTACTCCCACACTGGCCCCTCAAAATCTGTATTCTAGATTCTGACTCTGCGAGTTTGACTCTGATTTCAGACCCATCCTAGATCTTGATTTTGTATTTACATAGTGATGAGCATAAAGCCAAGTTATATCCATATAACCCTCAGTCTAGGCTTCAAGTGCCCAGCTTCTGGCACCTCTTGTACAAAGGTAAGAAAATGTGGTCCTTGATCTTTAAAAGTTTAGTTAAGACAGTTGAGTATTGAGAAGTCTTTTGAGTGACAATTTAGGGAAATGCAGATTCTTGGATGACCTATCATTCATTTCCCATTCAGAACTGTTGTCTTAAAGGTAAAAGTAACAACAAAAACTGGCTACCAGGTAAGCAAGGGTGCTGTACTCATAATCAAACTAAAAGTGGACATGTGGAAAGTAGTTTTCTAGCAGAACGGGTAGATAATAATGCCCAGCTGATACACAAGATAGCTTCCTCATCTAACAGATAATCTATACTTGAATGTACTTTACTTGCGTGACTTAAGGAGGCTTTAATGAGATGGTTAATGTGTTAGCTTTCTGACCACTAATTAACTGTAAAATGTGGTGGTGATACGAGTAGTAGTGGTGGGTGGTAGTTGTACTGGTACAAGAGTAGGTATAAATTGCACACTGAGGGAACATGAGTGTTAAATTATGCTTTGTTGACACAAGCTCAGTTTAGCATGCAGACCAGGCGACTGTGGAGCTGGCCACTAATACCTGTGGAACCTTAAACAAGTCATTTAGCTCGTCTCTTCTCCTATATGTGTGTTTTGAGTTAGCTCTATTGATTTGCATTAATTTTGAATGAATTGCTTTATGTATATATGTTAGCCAGTATGTTTTCTTTTTTTTTTTTTTAAAGGTTTATTTATTTATTTATTTATCCCCCCCTTGCTGCTTGTGTCTGCTGTGTCCATTCGCTGTGTGTTCTTTCTGTGTCTGTTTATCTCCCCCTTGCTGTGAGGTCCTGCTGCATCAGCCCACCGCGCCGCACGGGCCGGCCTGCCCTCACAAGGAGGCCCCGGAAGCGAACCCGGGGCCTCCCATATGGTAAACGGGAGCTCTATCCACCGAGCCACACCCGCTTCCCAGCCAGTATGTTTTCTACATTCACAAATCACCAGAAGAGTTTTTCTTAGTCAGCTTTACTCTAGAGAGCCCAAACCCAAAAAGTTGCAAAGAGTGGCTTGACATTGAAGAGAAGGCTGAGATCTAAGGGGAAAAAAATGGTTAGCTTGCTCTTGAAGTCATTTATAATGAGCCAGAAGCTAGCCTATGAACTGTTTGTTTCTTCTATATGGATCTTCATCATGGTCCAACAGGGTAAGCCAAAACATTTGGAGATCTGCAACAGGAAATTTTGTACATTTTGGAGACTCATTGTTCATGGTACTGATAGTACAGATGGTCAGGATTCAATCAAACTACTGATGAATAATTGATTATTCCATTGAAGTAAAAATGCTGATTAATGCATGCATTCAAAAATATTAAGCACCGACTATGTAACACGGACAGTGATAACTGCTAAGCCACAATCACTTCTCTCTAGGGGTTTCTAATCTATTGAGTATTTATTGAGTGCTTATGTGGATCACAAGTCCTGTAATGATAAAATAAAACAAGGTAGCATTTGTTAATTTCCAAACGTGTCACTAACAGCAAGTTCTCCAGAAGTTCATTAAAAAAAACAACAACTCCCGCTTAGTAAAGGGTCTCATAGAGTCTCCATACTCCCTGCCAGTTTTCATGTTAATGCTCAACTCAACACAGGTTATTTGCCAAAGTGAATCAGCTGATATTTATATAGAGTTCTTTTTGGCTCAATTATTGCCATAACCAACTTATTCATTATTTTCAATTTATAACATGGCTGGGAGCAGCTACAAGCATAAGTAGATTTATTAGTAGAGTTTTCTGACATATTTCCTTTATGCCTTTAAAAAATAGATATACTTTTCAAAACGTGACAAAATTAGTAGAAATTTGTATGACATGACTGCAAACATGAAAAAAAAAACTTTCTCAAAAAGGAAACGTCTAAGCTCATAATAAGAATAAAATGATATCAATCCTACTCATAAATTAACTCAACTAAAGTTTATCTAGGACCTTGATTCTAGGTAAGAGAAAGGAAGTTTCTTGGACAATGTATAATGATTCAATCTCTTGGACTGCATCTATCTAAATAAATTCTAAAATTTTACTAAACTGAAACATTTCATCAAACTGTCCCTTCCTGAGGAAAACTATAAGAAAAAATATTTGGCATGCTGTTTGTCACATGGTCAGTCAAAGGACTACAAAAGGAAGGATGTAAATTCATAGAATTATCAGTGGAAATTTAGATGACTGCAGCAATTTTCATTAATTCCCTAAAATGATTCAAGAGCACACATTAAATTCTGCCACACAAATAACTAACTTTTCTGGTTCTTATTCACTCTTTCTAGATGCTTTGTTTAGGTTCTAGAGGATGCTTGGAGATGTTGAATGTTGCCCAATGACCTAAGACAAATGAGACAAATGTTGAGATTGTTCTCTGGATACTTTGAAGTTTTAACCAGTCAGATTGCTGCACAAATTACTTATTTCCTATAGTTTCTTCCTGTGAATGTGGGAGTGAAATTGTTAGCATAGCCACAAGGACTAAGGAGATATGAATAACATTTTTTAGTTGTTTAGTCTGAAAAGGTTTTCAAAGACGGAGAAGAGAAGCTGGGTTTGAATTGTGTGGTAGATTGAATTATTTTCCCTAATTTAGCTATGTTCTTAATCTTAATCCACATCTTTGTGGATGTGAACCCATTGAAAATAGGATCTCTTGAAGATGTTATTTTTAGTTAAGTTGCAGCCCAACAGAGTGAGATTGGGTTTTAATACAGATTATTGAAGTTTTTTTATAAGAAGAATAAATTCAGACATAGCGAGAGAAAGCAACGGGGAGGGTCCAGAAACCAAAAGTAAAGAGAATCTGGAAGAGAAAGGAGAGGACATCACCATGTGATGAGAAAGTCAAGGAACCCAAGGATTGCCAACCGGCCAGAATGCTACCGACCCCAGGAGGAAGCAAGCCTTCTAGACAATGTCTGGATTTGGACTTCTTGCCTCTGAAACCATGAGACAATAAATTCCTATTGTTCAAGCCAACCCATTGTAGGGTATTTGTCATAGCAGCCTGGAAAACTAAGATGGGTAGGGAGAAAAGGAGGATGGAGAGACACTGGTCAAATATATCTTTTGCTTTTAGGGCCTTATTGCTGCTTATTGGTATGTGGGAATGAGATTTGTTAGTGTCATTGAGGAAGCTACCCTGGTAATCTCATAGGTTCAGAGCCAGCATGGCTCAATAATGAAGTAGTTGACTTGTGTCCTCAGCCTTCTGTTAAATGACTTTTTGCCACCTTTGCGCTAGACTATCTCTCATTTGCCTGTTTGGGAATCCAGACACATTTTTCCTCACTCACCTCATAAAAACTTTGTCCAATCAATTTTATAAAGCCTTCAGTTTAACAGGCACTGTGCTGAGCAAGGGTCAAGTCACACACACTGAGTTATGATTGACAAATAACTAAGCTAAGCCTCCAAGTGATATTTATATTGTAATGTGACATTAAGATAATGGAACAGAATGCTCATTAGAGATATAATCAATACATTTTTAGACTCAGTGATTTTTTTTATCTCTTTGATCCCTCAGATTTCTTAGCAGTATGCCTACTACATGAAAGTTAAATAAGTCCAAATGTCAGTTTCTTCTGAGTGTGTAAACTGGCATACATGCAAAACAAACATAGAGTTTAGTTTTTTCCTAGTGGCCTCCAGGCTTGGCTTTGTGATTCTAATCTAATCTTGGATTAAGCTTCCAACTTCTAATATACAAATATGCATTCATTTTTATGTGTCTTCTATGTTTTTCTTCTATTCATCAAAGCCTTTGGACTGAAAATCTAAAAGTAATTTAGACAAGACTAGCAGCATGTGTATAAACATTGAAGCTGGAAAATGGTCATATGGGACTTCATTATACAATTATCTCTACTTTTGAAAATTTCCATAATAGAAATTCAAAAGACAAATATAACCATTGTAAAAGTGATTTGTAGAGATTGTCCTTGTGAACAAGAAGAGTACAAAATTGACTTTCAACTTTACAGGAAGAGAGAAGTTAACAGGAAGACTCAGCAACTGCAACTGTGCTTTCTCAGTTCTAAAAAGGGTAACTTATCCATCAAAAACACACATTTTTTCTGCTTTATGACTTTTGCATACTATTAATTCTTTATATAGAGGACGATCTTAGTCTTCTACGGTTTCATAGTCTACTGGAAACAGCAGTGTCATGCTGCTCAAGAGTTAGATCTTGAAATCTCAACTGCCAAATTAACCCATTTTTATGTTGTTGGGCATTGTTAAAATAAATTTCTAATTGCACTGTTCCACGGGTTAGTCTTTCTTTTTTATCATATCACTAATGCTATTGAACAGATGTTTCCTTTAGATTAGGTTAGGGCCTCTTATTTGCTTCCTTTATTTCTCTTATAATACATATCCACCAAGGTTTTCTATGTGGTAATTTGAGGAACATTCAGTGTAGAGTTTTTGAGCTGGAAGCCTGGAATTATGTGTCAGAGTGAAGGAAGGAAGCTCTAAGAGAATAAAAAAAATGTGAAAAGAAAAAAATTAAAAGGAAACAAACACAGTGTATGGATATACCAGATGAGACTAAGGAAGAAAAGGCATTGCCCTTCAACTTGTTTAACTGTGATCTTAATATAGAAGAAAAAATGCCTAATAGGGAAAGATTCCAATTTGCATAGTAGGCATAGTTTATTTGAACATCCATATTCACTTTTAATAATTGTCTTTTAGAATACGGTTGAGTATTTCCATGGCATAATATACTGTGTATAATGATTATGTGTTATTTTATTTTATTATGTGTTATTTAAGGGGAAAAACAAACAAAAACACAGTGTTATCCACTATGCTTCTTTTGATGTGACTTTTGCTGGATATGACTAAATGGAAAACATGACCAAACAAAAGCATTCAGAATTGCACTGGATGCTATAAAAATCAAGTTAACCAGGTTCTATTAATTATCATTATTCTGATGCATTTTACAAATGACAAAACTAGAATTGGAGAGGTTAAGTGTTCTATTTATGACCACACATTTTCTAAGCAGGAGAATCAGTACTTCAGCCAAATCCCCTCAGAATTGTTTTCTTTCCAGGCGTGCCTGTTACATGAAAAGCACATCTTCTTTTTTCCTTTTTTTCCCAAAGTCTTCTACATAAGATTTATATGAATCTTACTTGGGTGTTATTTAATTTTCAAACACATGGAATTACTAAGAGTTCTGTATTTTATCTGAAATGCATTGCAAGTGGTATTACATTTTTTGCCTTAAAAACAAAACTATTTCTCCAGATCTCTTTAAATTTAGAGCATGTATATTTCCAAAGGAAAAAAATATCAATACAGTTATTCCTTTTAAGTAAGTGGTGTATTTTAGGGCTGAAGGCCAACTTTTTAGACATCTTATAAAATTATGAGTTTATTCAAGTAATTTTATCTGTATATAAATATTTTTAAATATCTTTAAACACCCTTTAAAAATGCATTTTAATAGGATTTAAGTGAATTTAAGAGGCCTAGACAGATTTTCTTTTTAAACTCAAAACTGTTACACACAGGCTGGTCATCTTGGGCACCATCTGAGGGGTCAGGGGGAAAAAGTGATTCTTTCAAGCCCAAGACCTCAGCAAAATTATTGTACCCAAGAAATTAAGGTACAATAATTACTTAATTACTGAGGGCATGAGTCTATGTAAAGTCCATATGCTAAAGCCAAGATCTAAATTCCAGGTAAAGAACCTGTGGACACCAAGTCCAATGGTGATGCTTGAGGTTAAAATCAGAGGATTGTTCAGAGCAAGGTGAGAGAGTTCAGAATATCAAGGACACCAATTAGAAATGAGCAAACATTTGAGTTTCACAGGATGTCTGAGATGAACAGCAAAGTTCAAAGGCCAGCAGATGCAGATCAATTTCTCAAATATTAATTCCTAATAGAACAAACCTATGTCAGTAATTAGGTAAAATGACTTAGGAAAGAAAACTCCATTTCCTTTTACTGGGTTTTTCTTCATCATCAATAATAACCTATACTCTCAATGCAGTCCCTTTATCCCACTCACCCAGCCCTACCCTAGGCTATTTGAACTGGAAGTAAAAGGCAAGAAACTACATGATTGCATGTTCAGCAATTTTGTGGTATTTACCTATTGACAGGTGTATGGCACTTAGACCAGGCACATCACAGAACATTTATAATTTCTGCAGTCTTCCTTCACTAAGAAATGCAGGATAGGTCCCCATCTAGTTTATTGAAATTCCTACTGGCAGCTGAGATATCTGGGGCAATATTAAAGAAAAAATGTTCCAAGTTCCACAATCATGATGTGCCTCAGAACAAAAGATTAACCAAGGGCAGTTTGCTGGAACCCAGGGTTAAATCCATGCTAGTGACTCATATTAAATGCACTGCTGAATGAGTGGTTCTACAAATGAAAACTTTAGCAAACAGGGGGCATCAGTAAAAGTGTTTTCCACAATTCCATCCTAGGTTGGATCCACAGTCTCAAACCCTTTGACCTTTGCTCAGTCGATGACATAGCTAGCCTTCTATGCCTTAATCTTTCTTTCTTTTTTTTTTTTTTTTGCTTAATCATTACCTTTAATTTTTTTTATTTTTTAATATTTTTTTTATTTTTAAAGAAGTTTTAGATTACATAAATATTACATCAAAAATATAGGGGATTCCCATATACCCCATCCCCTCCCCCTCCCACACTTGCCCACATTAACACCTTTCATTAGTGTGGTACATTTGTTACAATTGATTAACACAAGCGGAAGCATTGCTACTAACCATGGTCTATAGTTTACATTATAGTTTATACTTTGTGCTCCACAATTTTATAGGTTTTGACAAAATGTATAGTGGCCTGTATCCGTCATTGCGATGTCATGCGACAATTCCAGTGTCCCGAAAATGTCCCCATGTTACACCTATTCTTCCCTTTTCCTCCCCTCAGAACCTCTGGTGATCATTGCCTTTATATCAAGGATAAAAGTTCTTCCATTTCTAGAATAATAAGTCTATAATAGAATAATTATAAAATAATAATGTCTACTTTAGTCCATTGTTCATTCCCCAATCTTGAGGATTTTATACTATATCTGACTTTCTTTATAGTATATCTGACTTTCTTGAACAGAATGATGTAGTAAATTGATAAGCATTACTTAAAGTTTGCCATTTATAGTCTGTGCAGTTTCAAATAGGATGGAATCAGAATTATCACTGTTTCATATATCTATTTTAACCACCTTCAGCAATAATAGACAACAACATGCTTTGAAGAATGTGTATAATTTAGTCAATATACTTATTAGTGCTTGAAAAAGCAAAACAAAATTGGATAAAACAATACACATAATTTCTAGAAAATAAACTAAAAAATCAGTGAGTCTCTAAGCCAGATATTTAAAAGCTTCTAGAATGCATACAAGTGTGTTCTATAAATGCACAAGATGTGCAAAAGATTATGGATCAATTAAAGAAGTTAGGATAATATATCTGAATTAAAACGATGCCTTTATACTAGTTTTGGTTAGGAAAACTCCACTCAAAGATAAAAATTCTGACACAAAACAAAGAACTAAAAGCTGCTATTGATTTCACCTACCCAAAAAGGCATCACATCTACAAAAATAAAGGTAAAGATTAAAATGGACAAATTTAGCTCACATCTTTCAGGAATCTATTATTGTAGTGCCTGAATTCAATAATAAATCAAACAAGAGTGAACAGCAAAGATACAGGTTTCCTTTATCATCTAAAAAGAAAGACTATAATTATAATTATGTAATTATTGGAATTTTATTTCATTCCCAAATATTAAAACATCTTGTTATAAAATATTATTAAGTATTTAGGCTTTATGCAAAAAATATTTCAGTTTTCATAGATAGGAAATATCTTCTCCTGTGCCTTTATATTTATGACTGATTTCTGGCTGTATGTTGAGTCACCAGCTGAATCATAGTCATGACCACTGATGGTGATCTGAACTCAGTAATAAGCTACATGGACTATCTCTTATCAACATTAATAATGTCAGGCAAAAAGTAGTATAGATTGCTGTAATATCGTTCTAATGTTCTTTCCTACAGACTCAAAACCTTTCTAACTTTCAAAGAAAATAACAATAGTTGAAAATAACACAGAAAAGGGAAATTATGAGCCAAGATATGTCAAACATGAAGGGAATTAATTGTAACAATCTCTATCATAAATCTTTAATAGCTCACCAATCCCTACGGAATAGATATTTTAGACAAGCATTCAACTGCTTCTCTGTGAATTCCCCAGGTTGCTTTTCCTTCTGCCTACCCTTTTAAAATGATTTCCTAGCTTTTGAGTTGGAGAATCTACAGCCAAATTTAGTGACTATTTCCTGCACATATTCCTCAAAACAGACTTAAGTGCCTCCAACTCTTTTTTTACATTGCTCACTCTTCCTAGCAGCCTTTTCCATCAAATCTTTTTCCATTTATTCAAATCTGACCCATTTTTCAAAGCTCTACATAAGACTATATTCAGCTATCTCTGAGCTGCATTATCTCTTTTTGATGTGCAAAACAATATATTCATAATAAAAAGAGAATTATATATTTAATTTAACCTTTATTTATTGCATACAAAACAAATCACATCCAAATAGAATTATAGATGGAGAAGTGTTTTCATAAACAGACAGGAACCTTCTTTCATATCTCATATTTAATCAATAAAACACTAGAATTATAAAAACAATGTGCACACATTTTAAATGTGAAATGCCAAAATTCAAATATCAATCAATGAAAGAAGCTTTTATTGTGTATTTGATGGCAGAAAGTATTTAAGTTTCAGCTTACTTTTCACTACATATTTCGTACTGAAACACAGTATGATATATCAGTCATTTTAGCTTATGTGTCAACAACAAGTTATGCTTTTATTATCTAATTATTTGAGGGTTAATTTCCTTGTTTGTAGGAAAATTTTAAATTTAGTTCTCAATTGAGTCTACTATTAAAGAATATACAGTATTTAATAATTTACTTCTTCAGGTGCGCCCTTTATTATGTGATAAAATTTTATTATGTAATAAAATTATTTATCACATAATACTATAAAGGAATAATAATTGTAAACACCAGAAGATTTATATATAACTATTAAAAGAAAGACCAGTTTTTAAAATGTTTGGAAATATTAATTGATGAATAAACATAATTAAAAACTGAATATAATAAATTAATACTTTACATTCACTCAGAAATTTAATGTATGAATAAATAAATAGATGAATAGATACATTAATTGAATGGAGGAGGAAAAGCCAGATTTGATATGGAATAAACTGACTGTGGAACCAGACAGATCATAAAGGCAAACTAGGCTTTTTCTTTCAAATGTCTCAAAATTCTTCCAGCTTCTACCATTGCCCAATTCTAAAACCACTTTTAAAGTTTGCTCCAAGAGCTGCCTTTGTTTGCTAGAGCTGCTATAACTAAGTACCACAAACTAGTTGGCTCAAATAGCAGAAATGTATTTTCTCACGGTTCTGGAGGCTTCAAGTTCAAATAAAAGGTATTGACAGGGCAATGCTTCCTCTGACATCTGTAGGATTTTGGTGGTGGCTTACCAGATCTCCATGACACATTTTAGCTTGTGGCATAACTCAACCTCTGCCTCCATCACAGAGGATGTTTGTGTTCAATTTTCCCCTTCTTATAAGGATACCAGTCATATCAGATTAGGCCCTCCCTAGTCCATTAATCAATAACATCTTCAAAGACCCCATTTCCAAATTGGATCACATTCATGAGATTGGGGCTTACAAATGTTGGAGAGGATGTGGAGAAATAGGAACACTTGTTCATTACTTGTAGCAATGTAAAATGGTGCAGCCACTGTGGAAGACAGTTCAAGAGTTCCACAGAAAGTTAAGTATAGAATTACCATATGACCCAGCAGTCCCAGTGCTATGTATATACCCAAAAAAATTGAAAGCAGGGACTTGAAAAGATATTTGCACACCGATATTCAAAGTAGCATTATTTGCAATTGTCAAAAGACAGACATAACCCAAAAGCTCATCCACCACTGATGAATAAACAAGACGTGGTATAAACACACAATGGAATATTTTTCAACCATAAAATGAATGAAGTTCTGATACATGCAACAACATGGGTGAACCTTGAAGACGTCATGTTGTCTTCATAAGCCAGACACAAAAGGACAAATGTTGTATGATCTCACTGATATGAAATAATTAGAATAAGCAAACTCACAGAGTTAGAATCTAGAATATAGTTTAAAAGGGGGCCAGATGGGGATAGAGAAAAGGGTATTAAGGCCTAAAATGTACAGGGTTCTTATTTGGAACAATGGAAATGTTTTGGTAATGGATGGTGTTGATGATACCACAACATTGTGAAGGTAATTAGCAGTTCTTAAATATATATCTGAAAGTGGTTCAAAGGGGAAATATTAGGTTTTATATATGGTAATAGAATAAAAACTTTTAAAAAAGTCTATGGAACTGCATTACACAAATAGTGATCCCTAATTTAAACAATGGACTATAGTTAATAGTACAGTTACAAAAATGTGTTTTCATCAATTGTAACAAATGCACCACACCAATGCCAGGTATTAATAATAGGGTGGTTTATGGGAATCCTGTATTTTATGTATGATTGCTCTGTAAACCCCCGATTTTTCTAATAAAAAAGGATACAGATTTGAAGTATGAGTACTTCCTTCTGGCATAAAGGAATAAGCATTCTGTGAAAGCATCATATAGCTAGTACCAGCGGGAAGAATCTAGGAACTAAGAACATCCCCTGGCCAACTGCCAGCAAGAAAGTAAGAATCTCAGTCCTACAACCACAAAGAACTGAATTTTTCCAACACACATATGAGGACCCCAAGCCTTGGATGCCAATTCAGCTGTGCTGAAACCTTATCTTCAGCTTTGTGAGACACTGAGCAGAAAACCCAGCCACCCCATACCTGGACTTCATATAGAATGGTGGAAAAATATATTGGTGATGCTTTAAGTTACTGAGTTTGGGTAATTTTTTATTCAGCAATAGAAAGCTAATACAATAAGGGATTTGTTTATGTTTTTGTTTTTTTGGTTGTTGTTTTTGTTTTTTGTTTTTTTTTGCTATTAATTTCTGTCAATTTCTAGTTCAAGACAAAGAATCTAAAAGGTATTTCCTAGACTCTAGATTTTTTCATTCCTCACAGAAATTCTTTCATGGAATTAAGTTTCAACATTAAATCCTAAACATGGTTTTCATTATAGATTGATACAATAAATAACTACATGAACAAGAGTTTGCTCAACTAGTCAACAAATACGTATGATATGCTTTCTATGTGCTAGGTACTCTTCTAAAGAGTGTACATATGTCAGTGAACAAGACACTGAAAACTTTCTGATCTCAAGGAGCTTACATTTTCATGTGGAAGATACATATTTAAATATTTTTAAAAATACCAAACAAATAATTATGCAGTTAAATTAGCATAATAAGTGCAATAAAGCAGAGCTAGAAAACAGATTGCCATGAGGGATTGTTCTTTCAAATACAGTGGCTCCTCCCTTTCAGAGGTAACATTTGAGAGTGAAGCAGAATGAAGAAAACCAGGCAAATATCTGAAGGAAAAGTGTTCTAAGTAAAGGAAACCCTACTTAGAAAATCGTAGAAGTGGTATGTAGTTTGCCATATTCCTGGAAAGCCAGGGTAGTTTGAGCAAAGTGTATGAGGTAAGAACACAGACTTAGAGGTAGGAAACGGGAGGTGTGTTGAGGCACCTGGTTAGAGATGTCCACACCACATAGACATGTGATTATACCAGAGTGAATCATTCACACGAAAATACCTAAGAGTTCAGGACCTGGAGCCATGGAGATCTGGGCCCATCTGGCCACTTGGAGGAATGTGACAGTGAAGTAAATTACTTAACTTCTTTAAGCCTCTGTTTTTAACTGTGAAATATATTAGTACTATCTCTGAGAACTGAAAAATAATTAAATGAGATAATACAGACACTATATTAATATAGAAAATGCTTTAAAAATGCTATTTTTTACTATTAGGATAAAATTTGGGGATAAAGAACAGATTTGGGAATTTTCTGTGCAGAAGTGCTAGATTAATTCAGGAAAGTAGGATAGTTGCTAAGAAAGAGAAGATGTAGGAAGAAAAGAAAAGTGATAGGACTAGACCTTGATGGATGCCTACATTTAGAATGCAGGTAGAGCAAGGGAAACACAAAACATAGACGTGGAGAGGGCAGCCAAGAACAGAGCATTTGATATTACATGGAAACATGTAAAGATGTGGAGAAACCAAATGTGAAGTTGGAGATTTAAAGGCTGCAGATCTCAGTTCTAGGGCTCTGCTACTGAACCTTTTGATTGACTTGGGAGTGATCTAATTAATCTTCCCATGTTTCTCTTGAAGAAAAGAGGATAGAACTACAGTTCCCTAGACATTGCTTTGCACAATCTGTCTCCAAGAAAGTTCATGAGAATTGTCTGATTATTAGCTGATAACATTAAACAACCTTTTATAAACATGCTGCAGCATTGTATTATTACATGGAAGTAATAATTATAACAAACCAAGGCTCTGTGTTTGATTTAAAAACCGGTGGGACATCTGTTTGGTTGTTACCGTAATTGGCTGCCGGCCTGTTGTTTTGTTGTACTAGAAGAAGGACTTTATGTCCTGTGGATATTATTTACTCTTGGCCCAGGGGGACCCAAGTTTCCATTAGATTACAAACTCTATACACATAGCCAGATGTGTGTAAGACTCTTGCACAATTTCTGTAAATCATACATAACTTTCTCTTTTCTTTTCAGTATTGGGTTGAGTTTCCTTTTGTCCTTCCACTGTGAGAAATAAGTAACTTCCCAGGCTCCCAGCCCCTAAGGTGTCACTTGTTATATTGTGACTCCCCTGACACTACCTTGTGAAAGTTCCCCAAGATACCCCAAATTAAATAGGTATATTGATATTGAAATATAACTTTGCTTACTTGTATTCACATGGGCTCAATTCCATTCACTCACTCATTCATTTATTCAGTATTACATTAAGGAAATATTTTCTGAACCTGGCTATGTGCTAACCATTGAGATGCATTCGCATATGTTAACTGAAGAATGAGTATTCAGTTAGGGTATAGAATGATTTCCAGAATAGCCTCAATTCTTCTTCTTCCCCTTTCTTCACACACCATCTGTACCAGCACCACAAAAACCTATTTATCTTCTATATATTTCTTCAACCCAAGCATCCAATTTAGTCCAAGCTCCCATCAATGTCAGCAATAGTTGCCTTATTGGTTTCCCCACATCCATTCTTAGCTCTCTTCAATGACCACACTGCAGTGAGAGGTTTTTCTTTAAATGAAATTCAAACCCAATCATATATCTCTACTGATTAAAACACTTCAAGGGCTTCCCATTGTTCCTAGAATAAATCCCTATAAATCCTTAGGACATCTCGGTTTGATAGATATCAAATGACAATCCTCTGGCGTCATCTCATGATTCTTTCCTCTTCTCTCTCTTCCAGCCACATTGGGCTTTCATTTCTTGAATCCAACATGCTCCTTCATGTCCATGAGAGAGTCCTTGTAATTTCCTTTACCTTGGAATTCTTTTTTATGTCTTTGCCAGTCAAAACCTACTCTTTTTATATTGGCTCAAATGTATAAATGTGCATATCTAGACAGGGAAGCCTCTCTGACCTCTCAAGCTTATCATATATAATGTTCCTTCACAATTTATACCAGTTGAGGATAATGCCATATGATTTCTTAAGTAATGCTTGCCTCCCTTTACTAAACAATAAGCTACTTGAGAGCACAAACTCTTGTCTTTTTTATTTTCCATTTTCCCCCAAAGGACTGGCACAATGCTGTACACATAAACAGAATTTTTATATATCTCACTAGTGATAAATAAAATATTATGCAATCACTCCTTATTTAATAAATTATTAAATGACATCCATACATCTTAAAGGGGAACAATGCAGCTCTGGGGCTATAATATTCCATGCAAATTCTTGATAAGACTTTTACAACTAATGAAGATGACATTGGCAGGGAAAAAATAATGATATGAAGTTTAGCAATCATTTTAGGTTTCAAAGACTTAAAAGCACTACTCCACTCAAATATTTTTAATAGTATAGATTTCCATAAATCCTCATTATTTTTTAATTGCAAGCACATTGAGAGTCCTCCACCCTCAAGTCAGTTTTGAGAGGAAATGGCAATAAAACTTTACCTTAAGCTGATATTAGGATAAGGAATTTTCATACAATAAAGAGTTAAGTAGAGCAAGTTAAGCAAAGATTAATATTAAGCCTGTCTCACAGCTCTTGTTCAGGTTAAATGCTTCCTAGGAAGGATGTCTTTGGATGCAATTTTTATTCCATGCTCACATGGTATGGTGGATTGAATTGTACATCGCCGTTTGGACATGTTTTAGTCTTGGTCTGCATTCTGGTGGGTGTGTGGCCCACTGTAAATATTGTAAATAAGATCTTTTTCCATGTTACTTCAATTAAGTGTAGCCCTACAGAATCAGATTAGACTTTAATCCAGATTACTGGAGTCCTTTATAGGTAGAATGAAAGTCAGACAAAGAGAGAAGCCGGGAGAGACCGTCATGTGTATTGTCATGTGACAGAAAAACCAAGGACGAAGAATTGCTGGCACAGTCTTCTGAGAGGAAGCATCCTTCTGTTGACATCTTGATTTTGGACTTCTAGACTCAAAATCAGGAGCCAATAAATTCCTGTTGTTTAAGCCAACCCTTTGCATGGTATTTGTTTTAGCAGACAGGAAACTAAAACACACAGCAAACAAACAAATAAAACAAGCAAGTAGACAAATAAAACAAACAAACAAACAGAAAACCCTGGTAAGAAGTGTGTACTAAAAGAATCAGCCATAATTTAGCCCCCAAATATCTTTCATCCTGAATATACACTTTAAGCAAGCCAATAATTTTCCAATGGCGTTTTCCAAAACACAAGATTGATAAGTAAGATGAATGTGTTTAAGTGTCTTGGTGAATATTATTTTCAAGTATATAGAGAGGTACAGGATTATACAAATAAAGGGCAAATATTTTATTTAAAATTTGTATTCTCCTGGAAGGATTTTTCTAACGAATCATATTATTAATTTTAAAATCCTAAACATATTCAACATGACATACTGAGGGATTAAATGAAAGCTGTTAATAATATTTGCTGAAACACACTGAATGGTGCTGGTTAAAGAAAGAAAAAAGATATCTGAAGGAGGGATAGCATCCAAAAGGCATCAGAGAAACAGAGTTTGGGAGCTGTTGAGAAGGAGAGAAAATATTACATTATATTACATTATTTTATTAAATAAAATACATTACATTATTAATGAAGGAACCTGAGGTAGCCCCACCCTAATTACATTACTACTACTATATTGATGATGTTTTGCATGTTTACGATAAATTGAATTGCTTGGAAAGAAATAAGATTTTCACACAGGAATGGAAAATTTCACAATAATGTCTTCTGAGAAACACTCTATCAACAGCTGTCCACAGCTGCTATTAGCAGCAGGACTGTTGGTTCAACATTAATATCTTAAAGTTATGTCACTTTTTGTAGAGCAAAGGCCAAGGAAGGTTTTGATTTTGCCTAGTTCAAAACTTTATGTTCATGAACACTTGAAAGGCAAGCATTTAGGGGAAATAAAAAGGTCCTAGGAATATTGTTGGTTCACTGTGATGAAATTTTCAATTCTGAAGAGAGTTGAAAGCCATTTCCAATGACTCCCTTGGTAGAGGGGGGTCATCAGTCCTGCCCTACTTATTTACCCTGGAACTATAGTCACTTTTAACTGAATCCACCACTATACTCCACCCTCCCTCACCACCCACCAGCCCAGTAGGTGGTATGTGATAATGCATATATACATTGAAAGAAAATTCAGGATTTCTTATTCTTGTTTGTAATCTAAGATGATGGTGCTTAGAATATGAGAATTTTATTTTGTTTTAAAAGAAATATCTATAGCTGCATTCACTGAATTTTTAACATGTATCTTCATGCTTCTTTGATAAAACCAGTGCCTAGTTCAAGTAACAGAAAAACTTTTAAATACATGGGGCATTTTATTTTCCACAATGAGAATAGTCACATTCTATGATATTTAGGAATACGTGGCCTTCCTTCTTGTGGAGATTTCCCTGGAAATGAACACCTGACCTAAGAGCTAATTCCTTGTCACCTGAATATCTCTCCCCTATGCCACTTATCAGTCCGCCAGCTGCCAAAATGGTGTCATTGTGGAGAGAAGGTGGGCAGCAGCATCTGGCGGGTCACATTCTGCTTAAATAAATTGGAGATGTTGAAGAAAACGGAGACATTGAAAAGGAGAGTTGAAAAATATATACACAGTTGTTGAACTCTTACTGGTTAGAGTTGTGACATAGCTCTTCTATTCTTTTCTTGTGTTAGGGACATGATGCGTCTGTGGATTTCCTGGTATCATAGCAATTCTCCTAATGGATTATTTCTGTGCCTATCCTAAGTTTGTTCAAATGAAG
>JAQZBX010028371.1:22500-27841 GCA_029593785.1 Cabassous unicinctus | reverse complement strand
TTTTTTTTAGGAGGTACTGGGGATTGAACCTGGGACCTCTTGTGTGGGAATGAGGCGCTCAACCACTGAGCTACAACGACTCCCCACATAACTGTCTTTGACCTAAAACCCAGGCAGTTTCACAGGTTCAACTTAATACTACTCTCTTTGTTTTTGTGCATGTTTTAAATTTTCCATTAAAATGTTTTTTAATTACCTTTGAAATGAGAATTCTTATCAAATGGGAATTCCTCTTACTAAGAAAGTTTTTAGCCTTAAACTAACAACTAAAATATGTTTAAGACAAACTACCAATATTTTACCTTATTTCATTGACTCGCTTGTTTTTCCACACATTTTAACATCTCTGAAGTTTGGAAACATCTTACAATCAAAGGCATGCCAGTAAATTGGCAGTGTGATTTTTTTTCTTGGTGGTACATAAAATAACGATGCAGCTTAAAATCAAAGATATCTTAGATCCAATGGAGTATGGTTAATATAATTGCGGAGAACTGCATTTTTAATCCACATTCTTTTTCTAACCAAGAGTTTAGCACACAATACCTAGCACTCCCTGTCCCATGGTATCCGTAATTATCCTGGGAGGTCTCCTCCTCAGAGAGACAGGCCAGAACTGATTACTCTGTGAAGTCAGCTCCCTCCCCTATAGTCTGGCACAATTAATAAGAATTTATTCCTAGAAGGATTCTGGTGCTCACAGGATAGGAGGTAAAACTCACTACACAACGCTTCCCTTCATGAACAAGGCCAGTGCATAAATATTAATTATACAGAGCTTTGAAGAACACCAAGCAGTGAGGTTAGAGGGGAAGAATGGCTGCAGGTATGGTAGAAAGGTTATGTGAATTTGAGGAATGAATAAAACTAAAACAAGTAGATGGGACAAAATAGGTTTAACTTTACCTCCAAAATCTCAAAGAGTCTTCATTTCATTGAATCAAACAATTCACTTGGATTTTTGCATTGACCTTTCTGCTGTTTTAACACCTATACCTCACAACCCTCAGAATTGGTTAGCACAATCTAACAGAAAAGCAATAGAGGGTTTGTGCACGACTATAAGAGTGGTGGCTGCTGACCTGTTCATATTTCTCCAGTTCTGTGTGATAGATTTGTCTGATCTGGGTCAATTTGGCTCTGTAATCTGAGTGTTCAATAGAGTTATCTGAAGAACCTCCAGAGGCTGCCGCGGCTGCAGCTGCTGCCGCCGATCCCCCACCTTTCTCAGGACCTGAAACCCCTTCTGCCAAAAGCATATTGTCCAGTCTCATTAGCTGGGGATCGGGAGGGTCCTCCTCCTGGGCTCCTCTGATGCTGAGACCTTCAAGGAAAGAGAGAGACAGAGAGAGAAGAAGCGAGAAACAGAGGACAAATAGTGTGAGTATTTTGTTTATTTGAGAAAATGTTCAAACAACATCAGTGCACTACAATTCATACTGGGTAGTTCATTGTTTACATTTGAATGAGGAGCTTGAGGAAGAGCGAAAATTCTTTTCAAGATAATATTTACTTCCATCCTAGAATTTCTAATATCTTCCCTCCCTTGATTTATTCCAGATTGGGTCATTAGAATAAGGGAAGACTGGCTTCTCAGAATACTTTAAACACCAAGCATCCCATATTTAGATGACATAAATATAAAAATAAGAAGGGGGTAAAAAACTGGGGGTTTTGAGAAAAGAAGAAAATAAATCCAAGGATATAAAACAAGCCCATCAAAAAGTGTTATTCTGTTTCTCAGTACAACTGGAGGCACAGAGATGAAATTTCCACAGAATAATTAATTCACAAGCTATATCCAAATATGAGAAAATAAACAGGATTAGATGGGCTGTTCCATCATGTAATTTCAGGGGAAACAGAGAAATATATGCATTATGAGGTAATTAGCTATACTTTTAAAATATATAAAGTATATATAATAAAAATATAAAAACATAGATAATTAAATGAATGTTATTAAGCAATTGCCAGCAAATTCTAAAACCAAGACGCTAAATACAGTATTAAAAATGTGCCACTGACATGGCAATACATTGCTGGGCACAATAGTCTCAATCTAATTCTGCTTTTAAATTGAGAACTTCCTAAATGATGCCCAGTCAGCAACCTCAACTGAGTGCTATAGATCACAGCTGACAATTCATAGGTTTAATCAGGTCACATAGGCTTTCTGCCAAGATGTTTTCAACAACACCGAAGACAAAGTTTTAAAATAATTATCATGGTATAAAAAGCACTAGAGTCGTGACAGCTCAAAACTAGCATTTTCATTAATGTATAACATAATTTAAAATCTCCCAGCCCAATTAACCTCTGTAAATCTGTTTAAAAGCAGGTTCCCTACACTAGCTACAAGGCATCTTGGGAGAGGGGGAAGAAAGGAAGTTGGCAACTTGCATGTTTGCATTTGGATTCTGCCTTCTGCATCTGTGCCTGTTGTTTATCCACAGTGGTGCACGTTCTGTGTCCAATACAACTTACATGACAGTGACATCTATAAGCTGCCAAATACTCAACTGAGCACCAGCTCTGTGATTTTATATGCTAACCTAAAACTACTATCAATTCTTTTAAGAACATTTCATTCTAGATTTCTTGAATTACACCCACAGCATGACAGAGCTCATGGTTCTCTCAATTCAAAAGTACAACTTTAATTTCCTCCCCCAAACACTTTAAAGTTGTCACTTTCATTTAAAAATATACTTCAGAATAATGTCAACTGGAGACTAAAACTAGCACGCCATAATTTAAAATTGTATGTTGCCTGTTCAGAGGTGAATAAATAAGGTTGAAAACTATACTATCTTCAAAAAGTTAAATAAAATAATAAAATCCAAAAAATTAGATAAAATAATAAAAGAAGATAGAGTTAGTA
Organism: Cabassous unicinctus; assembly: GCA_029593785.1. Taxonomy (NCBI): domain Eukaryota; kingdom Metazoa; phylum Chordata; class Mammalia; order Cingulata; family Chlamyphoridae; genus Cabassous; species Cabassous unicinctus. Next base: position 24,957 of record JAQZBX010028371.1, on the reverse strand, counting down.
TAAACACACTGCTGATAATAAGACAGGCAAACATGAATTTGCTATTTCTTCTAGAACTAGAAGAAACTGCCTAATCTTGTTCTAGAATTGCCAAATATTGGTTATCTTGACATTTTTATTAAACATCTTTGATTCTCCTTTGTCATTAATTTAGAGTTAAAATCTCACAGTCTGGACAGGCTCATAGTTCCACATACCAAGTTTTTGCACATTTGGCATTTGGTGAGGGCTTACTTAGCAACCTTTTATCTTGCACTTTGGGCTCTGTTTCATTTTAGAATACTTGTTTGAGAGTTCTTTAAGTTTCTCCTTTGTAAACTAAATTTTTGCTCACCTTTTTTGTGTTTGTTGTTTCTTTTTTGTATTCACACAAATGCTGTTTCTTCTCCTGGAAATGTGTTCTTTATCTACCTTCAATGTTCTTCCAGGTTTCTAGTTTTCCCCTTGTACTTATAAACATTTATCTTTTCCCTATGGACATATGGTGAGCTTCTTTATTAGTAGATAAACATCCATAGTTAAAATTTTTACACTTTCCTATACAAGTTTGGCAAACAAAAGAAGATGCTCAATGACTAATACCCAAGAAAGTAGACTATATGGGAGACAGAAGAAGTAAATTCACCAGGAAGAAATACAAAAGGCACACATTAGCCATCTATGGTACTTTATGCACACCTAAAATGTGTATAAACCGTTATCACCAAGAGGAAGCAATCCTTAGGCTCAATAGTAGTGGACACAAATAAAAATAATTACAAGTATATATTTTCAGCTGGTATAACATTTTCCTCTTATGATGAATAACAGATTTTATTTCTAAAATCATAATTAACACTTAAATGTGTGCCAAGTACAGGAAAAATGTTTTAATGCAATCCTTCTGCATTTACTTTATAAATCATGTACTTTAAACCTAATTTGAAAAACCATTTTCTGATAAAAAGTTCATATTCCTCTGGATGAAAGGTACTACAGCACTTTGTAATTAGGCAACATTGAGAAGGCTATTTATAAATATCGGTCATTTTCGTAACTATAGTTTGAATAGTGAATCAAAATTTTTTCTCTATTAAACAGCCATGTTTATGATCTCTAAGTAGCAATACCTAGTTTCCAAAATCATTTTCAATTTGAATATTTCTTTTCCTTACTTTACATTCAAGTTACTATTTTATTCCTCATCATACCTACCTATCCACTATTACTTAGCTTACAAACCTTCCAAAGTCACACATGGCTTCCAATTATAATACCTACTCATCATTTTAATAATCTAAGCTTAGAAGGCCCAGGAAAAATAGGATTGTGTGGTTATCAAAAGATTTTGATATCAAAAGATACTGATCTTTGTTACCAAAAGAAATGAAATTTAGGAAAACAATAATTTAAAAAGTGGTCATTTTTGTTTTTAATCCAAAATGTATATTGGAGCATATATTGAGGATTATAAGGTTTTACATCTAGGCCCTTTGATCATTATAGCATTATAAAGTATTTTAAAAATCATATTTGCAATCTACTTAAAACCACAACATTCATTTCAGTGTACCTAAAATTTAGACAAATCATACAGAGCAAAACATTGTTTAACAATGAACTTGGCTTTGTTATAAGCCCACAGTTTTTGCATATCTTTCAGCAAATCCTAATTAGCTGTCTTTCAACAAGCTGTGCACCTGCCCCATAGATAATGGGAGAGAGCATCTGCATAGACGACTGCATTTGGAGGGCAATAAATAAATTACAGGTCAAAATTATTACAAAGCTTTCTCCGAATAAATGCATACCCTTCATAATATTAAGCTGCAGATGTGAATAGTACCTAAAACCCACTCAAATGGTATGATTATGGGGCTGTTTAAGTTTAATAATCTGACTGTAATTCAGGCATTTTCAACAGCTCATTAAGAGTTCATTAATATATAGGCGAGCTTTTGAATTATATATAAGCAGATTAGAAATCCGCAATGGCTGGATTATACAGTGATAGCCTCTCTAACAGAACACTGCCAACACAATGAAGGCTTGACTTGAGAGAATGAAGTGCAAATATAAGGCACTAAGCCTCATGGCACCCTCATTTCAAGGATGAAGTCCACTGGACCATTATTAGCCTCTGTTCACCAAGAGTGGCTTCAGAATATGGATATTTCAGCTGTGACCTAAACATAGTCATGAATTAGGCATAACTAAGATCTAACCCTACAATATTTCCACAATCAGGAAAGGCATATTATTCATAGTGTTGATAAAAATTATCATCGGATCATTTTCACTTTGTAAAAGACTACATTTTTCAGGCCTGCTATTATATAAAATTCAGTCTGATTTTTTTCCACCCTAATGAACATACTATAAAACAAGAACCCAAATTATTAATAAGCTTAAGCCTATGAAATCAATGTAATTTTGTTCTCTGATAGACAGCTTGTTTTTTGTTCACTCAACTACCAC